>CABIKL010003908.1:0-10326 GCA_902196195.1 Aptinothrips rufus | reverse complement strand
AAAAAAAAAAAAAAAAAAAAAAAAAAAAAAAAAAAAAAAAAAAAAAAAAAAAAAAAAAAAGACACACACACACACACCTGGACCTCTACTCCTGCACGCTATTCCACTTCCGCAGTCAGATGCAAACTACATTGAGTTTAAATATGTATTTGTACAAAGCAATAAGATCGACTGCTCAAGGCCTCCAAGGAGGTCTCAGTTTTCTTCTAGGAGCTGAGATCCGTCTCAGTCGCAAACAGACTTCAACGCATCGTCGGCGTCTAATGCGTAGATCTGCCAGTCTGAATAATGTTCGCCGGTAGGGAGCAGATCCTCGACGAACCCTTAGAGACAAGGAAGACCATGGTTATATGGTGGAGGAAGGCAAACGCACGAGAAGTATTACAGATCACGTTTCTCACAAAAATGATTTGTTTGACAGGCAGCCTTATTTCTCCCGCCTTCTAGGTCATTCTTGTCTATTCTAGCGCAAAAAATTAAGAAGTAATGGGAACTACGGGTGGGAGTTTCCAGCGGGAAGTACCGAAGCACTTAAGGGAAGTCCCAAAAGACGGCTGCTCGCAAACGACCTCGCTCGCTCTCTTCAACAATGTTTTGGTATCTCAAGAGAAGTACACTAGATATCGTCTTTATGCCATTTTGTTTCCACGTCGTTCCGGTTACCTGATCATTATCGGTATTGATGAGGGTGGGCCGCGCCCCATCAGGTCCTTCACGAGACTCCGAATGGACTCGATTTCCTGATCGTCGACAGTCAGGCTCCTGTCTACATTCCTCTCGTTGAGCGTGTCCATGACCGAATGTAACTTGTGCATGTTGAGCAGCTCCTCGCCATCCCACGAATGCCCGATAGTCATTTTAACCTGAATTACATTGACGACTTGAAATTATTCCAGGGCACACAAGGAGACAAAGCGCCACTGCGAATAGTGAAGTGTCGCACGCACCGTTGGGCCGGGGAACTTCACGATTTCGTCAAAGTATGTGGACACAATTAGGAGGATTGTCGCCATAGTTCCTTCCAGCTCCTCGTCGGACACCCACTGGTCCGTGAACAGCTTGTGCATCACAGACATCGCGTTCAACTCAGCTCGCGCCACAGACAAGGTTTCCCCGTGGATCTGATCAGCATGTTCAACTTCCATCATTTCAAACACCCACAAACGCAAAAACAAAGAAGCACGAGAAAAGCTTCTTTTCTCAGACCCTTGGTTTCCGGATTACAATCTATATTTTCTTCTTTCGGCGGTACAAATCTACGGATCTGCTGCTCTATAGTAGAGAACGTCATCCTCGTACCCGTTTCTTCTCGTCGATGAAATTCTTCCTGATCAGGTCGTACAATGAGCTGTCCCTGCGAGGCCGGCCCCCGGGCAGGTGCAGAAAGTACCTCAGCTCGTCGCGGATGAGGGTGGCCAAGGAGAAGCCTTCGACTCTCTGAAGAAAGAAAAAATATAACTACTCCACGGCTGAGCACGCCGTTGGATACTGGGAGTGGAGAGATCTTTCCTCGGATCTTTCCTCACAAGGCCCACCGCCCTGCACTGACGCAAGACGATGTAATGTCGACGAAAAATGCTGTGCTAAAAGTTTTCTAATGTTATTGGAATAAACCTGTTGAAGATGCCAACCTGTTGCCGGACTCTCTCCACCGCCGTCTCGAACGCCATGGACACGATGCCGAGGAAGAAGTTGAGGAAGATGAAGTACATGAAGCCGACGAAGACCCAGTAGCAGACGAAGGCGAGGGGGTTGTCCCTCTTGGTGGCCGCGAACTCGTCGTAGTCCGCCGTGTAGTCCACCAGGTAGGCGAGCAGCAGCACGAAGGCGTTGGGCACGGCGTGCAGGTTCTCCTGGTCGCTGCCCATGATGAGCGTGAAGAGGAGGGCGAACTGCAGCTGCACCATCACCAGGAACAGCACCAGGGCCGCCAGCGAGAAGATCGCCTCTTTCTGGACAAACGCAAGGTCAAAATTACATTCATTTCAATAAATATGATTTTGAAAGTTTTATACGACGGCTATGGACACTTCTGAAAGTTCGAGTCTGTTCTGGTAAAGGTTGGTTAAGACAAAATCTGAGAAAATTGACTCACAAATAGGGTATTCCAATGATAGCTAGACCGGAAATAAGAAAAACAAAAAGACACGGCGAGCGGGGGAGAGGGGTACTCCCGCTGCAGCTTCCCGCTCCCCCGCTCGCCGCGTCGTTTTGTTTTTCTTATTTCCGGTCTGGCTATCATTGGAATACCCTATTGCGAACATTTTCTGAAAAGTCGCGAAAATTTACTCTACAGCTGCGAAAGTTTAATAGAAAGTTGTGAACGTGCCACACAAAAGAACTAGAAGCTTGAAAGCGCCTCAGGACACAAGAGAATCTAAACAACAACAAGAACATCGACAACTACTAGCACTACTGCTTCGGTCGATGCACGTCACCAGCATGGCCTTGACGACTTGGAAGTGCGAGGCGAAGCTGAGGACTCTCCAGCACCTCACGGTGGCCAGCACGACGAGCAGGCCCAGCCCATTCAACACGATCGAGTGCAGCAGCGTGGTCTCCTAGAGCAAACAGCAACGAGTGAAAACAAAGGCAGTCCAGCGCACACGAGGCTGCAGCCCTAACTCCCCAATGCTTCGCACCTGGAAGGAGACAAAGATCCGCTGGTCCCTCGGCGGCTTCACGCGGTCCATCACCCCCTTGAGCTCGACGTTGACGACGAAGTACAGGATGCCGTTGCCGGCGACGATCACGACCAGGAAGATGTCGAACCAGTTGTAGGAGTAGCGGGCGCGGCCCAGGCGGCCGAGGGAGACCGCCTCCCGCACCACCATGACGACGGACACGACGGCGAGCAGGAGCATGGCGGCCAGGTACCAGCCCTGCCACCGCCTGCCCAGCGCGTAGTCCAGGCGGTACGTGTACAGCTGGCAAACACCAGGGCTGTCAGTGCTTCACACCAAACACAAAACGAATACGACATGCGATTTTATGTTTGCTGTGATTCAACACTGAAAAAACAATACCAGTTTTGGGGAGCCCTTATACCAGTTTCGAAACTTTAGGGGGTTCATTTTGAGGATGACGTAGACATAGACATGCGTTTTAGAGTGTCCTGATCTTTTTGTTGTAGCTCTCAACACATGACCCCTGACAATTCCAAAACCTGCTATACTTCTCCAAGTTTTCTCGGAAAGGTCTCCCCTAAACTGGTATTTTTTTGAAAGTGAAACCAGCCATGTTCGTATGGCAGGGCGTTTTGCGCTACCTTGGCGGAGTACTGCACGGAGGAGGCTGCTGACCGCTCCAGGAAGATGTTGACGTCGCAGAAGATGTTGGCGGAGGGCGAGTAGAGCACGAACTCGGCGAAGAGCCCCCTGGTGCGGCGGTCCAGCCAGCCGCTCGAGGCCAGGTACATGAGCCCCACCTCCGCGTTCAGCTTCACCCGGCCCAGGTTGGCCACGTACCCGCCGCCCTCGTACTGCGTGTCCTTGCCTGCCGGCCGCGCGGAACCCTTCTCAAGTCGCACACCAATTTGAAAATTTTCGGGGCTCATTTTGAGAACTATACCGAAATGATCAGGACACTCGACACTCTAAAATGCATTTCTACACAATTCTTCCCCGAAAATCTCGAATTGATGTTACTTCTCCCTTTTTTTTCTCGGGAAGGGCTCCCAAAGCTGGTATTACTTTCAACAAAGTGCGCAGCACTCCCAGTGAAGTGGGTCTCACCAATCAACGTGATGTTCTCCGTCACCAGGGCGCTCTGGTACTTCCACGCGCTGAGCGAGTGGGTTCCCAGGGAGGGGTCCTCGAAGAGGGCGGTGGCGGTGTCCGCGGAGCCGTTGGGCCGCTGCCAGCGCTCGGCGTAGTCATCGCGGTCCCCCAGCGAGCGCCAGTAGTCCGTGTAGCACGGCACCCCCAGCCACCTGAACGGCTCGGCCACCTCGCACGCTGCGTAGCATTGCCTTTTTTACTGTTTCTTTCTTTTTCTACCGCGGCCGGGCATTTACTGTGTACCTCAAGGAAATAAAGTATCGAAATTGGCGCATTTGCGAATTTTGTCTGTAGAATCAACTTGTTGGTGGTGGAGACTTCCTTACATGGCTCTTCCTTGATCCTCTGCTGTCGAAGTCTCATCACTCCAATCAAACGGGTCACATCGTCGGCAGCGAAGGCAACGTACGGGTGCAGCACTTCTGCAATAAAAAACAAAAACAAAAACAAATTTGCTGCTTTTCATTTTTGAAATAATCGAACGGCGCAAAGCGGCTGAGAGAGAAGTTTACGTGACCGACCAGGAGACTCGTTGAAGGCAGCTTTCCGATGAAGCAGAGAGGCCACCACCGTTCTGTTCAGGTATTCGTAAATTTCGCCGTACCTGAGACAGGATGAAAGTCAAGAACTGACGTTCTCAATAATAAAGTCAGCAGAACGTGGCGTAGCGATTGAACTCACGAGAGCACGTCGTAAAACTGCCCGAAGTGCCTAGCGCGCGCGTGCGAGGAGTCCAGCACCATGGCCTTGACGTGCTTCTGCATGTAGTAGAAGAGCGTGTCCGAGGCGGCCAGCACGCAGCCGCCCAGGCAGAGGATCCACACCACCCACAGCAGCGTGTCCTTGGCGCGCGAGGTCAGCTTCTCCCGCAGGCGGCGCAGCGTCCGCAGCACCTACCCCGCGCGACAGAGACTTTCAACGCTGCTAGCGCGTGGCCGGGTGGGCCTGTACTCCCCGCGACAGAGACTTTCAACGCTGCTAGCGCGTGGCCGGGTGGGCCTGTACTCCTCGCGACAGAGACTTTCAACGCTGCTAGCGCGTGGCCGGGTGGGCCTGTACTCCCCGCGACAGAGACTTTCAACGCTGAGCAGTGCACTGACCTGCGCCTCCGTGGGCGTCAGCTTGCGGTACATCCTGGCCTCGGTGCCCGGCGCGCGGAACTCGGGCGGCTCCAGCGGCGGCAGCACGACGGGCCGCGCGTACGGCGCGGTCCTCTCCTCCACCTCCGGGCCGCGCTGAAGGGGGGGGGGGGGGGGGGGGGGGGGGTATCTCAGTTCAGCGGAGCTCATCGGGAGTACTTCCCCGAGTCTTCTGACTTGGGTACAGGCTCACCTCAAAGAACTTGGCGTAGATGTAGGCGATGACGAGGATCTTGAGCGGCTCCAGGATGACGATGCCGAGGAAGAGGGAGATGGCCATGGAGATGATGTACTGCACGCTCCTGTCCCAGCCGTAGTCCAGGCCGTACAGGATGGAGAAGTAGGAGCAGGCCATGATAACCGACACGCACAGGATCCTGGAAGGAAGAGAAGACACCCCACGCCTCAGAGACTTTAAATGCTTTGGGTCTTCGATTGCGTGCCAAGGTCTGTCTCCTTGGACTTCACGAATGCGAATTCTCTAATTTCTCTTACCAGCCGAACAGGATTCGCCATGATCTCCTCTGTCTGAAGTTCCACTCTTGTCTTGGTTCACGTGGTCGTTTCTTCTCCACCTGTTTCCCTTTCTTGAAAATACGCTCGCCTTTAGGAAGAGATGCGAACGAGAGGTTGGGAAACGTGTGCAGAGACATCCAACTCTTGAAGTCGCTTATTGTTGACGGCTTCACGTCTGCGTGCAGAAAGTGATTCTGAGAGTTCCCACCGGTTCCCCCTTTCATGAGAATGCAACGCTACTTGTGATGCCTGTAGTCGAATGAGAACCAGTTCTAATTCCGACGTCTAATCGACGTCGATCACGTGAATTAGACGTAGATTCGACGTCGAAATCAGAAGCTGCTCTGAACGGGCTGCTCGCCTCACCTCGCTCTCTCACAAGCCTCTTCGCGTCCTTGTCTCGGGCCGAGGTCCTCTCAGCTTGTCTCTGGTCTGCGGGCTGGTCTTGGACTCGCACTACTTTGCCCGCCCCGAGCCCCACCCTGTCCTTGGCCTCGGCCTTGGCCTCGGCCTTGGCCTCTGCCTGGGCCACGGCCTCTCCGGCTGGTCCGGCTACCTCCTCATCGCTCGAGACCCCCGCCTCACTCAGAGCCTCCAGACTGCCCAGCTCGTCCAGCTCACTGACTGGCTCCGAGATGTCTCCGTCCACTCGTGTCGCTGGTCTCCGGACTCTGAACGTGGAGTATTGTCAGAGCACAGGCGCACACCAAATGGAGGGTAGGCACAGCCGCACAGCTCGTCTATATGGGGAAGGCAGGCAACATCCCTGCACCCAGGGCGTGGCGGGTCGGGTGGCTGCGTGAAAGCAGACGTCCTTTACGGATGGCCCCTCACTGACCTGTCGAGCTCCAGTGGTCGCGGGACGCCCTCCTCGGCGGGGTCCCTCCAGCCGCCCACGTAGACCCTGACGGTGGGGTGCCCGCCTGACACCCGCGGCACTGTCCTGATCCTCAGCCTGCGGTAGCCTGCAGGGCGAGCGAGGTGAGCTGAGAGCCGAGCGCCCGCCAATGGCAGGGTAGGCACCCCGCCCGGCTCCAGTGCGAGGCGGCCGGCCCAGCCTACTCACCAGAGCACGTCATCTGCTGCGGCGGCTCCCTGTCGTCCCTTGGGATGTCCTCCGGGACGTCCGCCGGGATGTCCCTAAGGCTCTCCGCAGGGATGCTCCTTACTGTGCCCTTCGCTCTGGCCTCGGGGATGTCCGCTGCGACGTCGTGCGGCTTGGCCTCAGCCCGGCCGCCAACCGGGGCACCGCGGCTGTCGTCCAGGTCGTAGCTCACCGTCTTGCCCGGTCCACCTCCTCGCCGCCTGCTCCCCTGGTCGTCCAGGTACTTCCCCGCCACCTTCCTCTCCTCGTCCTCCTTGCTGGCCGTGTCCGCTGGGGCCTGCACGTCGAGCCCGCGCCCGAGCTCGCCCCGCTGCTGCTGGACGGGACGGAATCCAGGGCAAACAACTAACTTTGAACTTGGTGTGCGAATAACATAAAGTAATGAAGCAAAATAATGCAAAACAACCAAAACTGATGACTAAAGCAAATGTAGGTAAATTAATGGAAATTTTAAACTCTTTTTTTGTGATCGCGATGGAAAGCGACTTGCTTGCCTTTGGACGGAATCTTTTCTGAAATGTATCTTACTTATTTTTCCCTCTCAAGTTTCTGACATACCTTATCAGGTGCAGGACCCTCTGCTGGGGATTTCTCAGAGCGTTGTGAAGGCATCTCCCACTCCACCCCCTCTCCCACCTCCACCCCCTCCCCGGCCTCCACGTCCCTATCCGTCGGTTTCTGGGCAAGACTGGGTAGCTTTGACTTCGAGTCCTGCTTCGAACGGGACTTGGACTCGACTTCCTCCACTCTGCAACGAAAATGACACTATGTTTGCAAAAAATTATGAAATTTACGTTCAACGCAAGTTTTGGCTGCAGAAACCATGCTTTTGAAAACTTTTGTAAGAAGTTTTAGAAAGTCAAGTACACATTCAAGTGCTTTATGGGAACTCAAGTACATAACCGAACCTCAAAGTTTAGATTCTATGCTATTCAAAAACATACATCATCCTATACTTCTCAGAGTTTAGCTAGGCTAGTTTTGGTTTTCCATTGATTCAGAAAGGCTACGCACTGGAAGATCCAGTTGATGAGGATGGCGCACGGTGTGGTGATGAGACTGCCCTCCAGCGACACCATGAAGGACTGTGCCATGGACTCGGACATGGGGGTGAGCTCAGTGGCTGCAACAGTTTGTCACACTGCTAGAAAAAAAAGTAACATTCATAAATTTTAATTATTTCACGATGTTTATCTGGGTGGAATATCGTAACCCCAAACTACAAAGCTTGACTGTCAATTGTTTTCGCAGTGCTGTGGGTCCAGTGGAGGCCGTGCAGCGCTCACTCACTGCTCTCCTCGACGGCCATGAAGAACATGAGGTTGACGAGCATGTCCAGGAAGTGGCCCGTGAAGGCCACTGTGAGGCGCTGAGCGCGAGTGAAGGTCATGCGGGGGTGCCTGCGCAGCCATGACCCGGACTCAATGAGAATAGCAACAACAACAACAGAAACAACAACAAAAAGAACGTGAGAGTGAGACGTATATGCTTATGGAGCTCGTGTGAGTGCGAGAGAGACGCCGCACCTGAAGAAGACGCTGGTCCAGGTGTGCTCGCCGCGCACGGAGGCCTTGACGAGGGACCGGAAGCGCTGGTGCCACATCAGCTCGCCGGGCTGCAGGGTGACGTGCGCGCAGCGGGTGCCGTGCTCCAGGGACAGCGGGCAGAAGGCCGGGAAGGTCCAGGAGCGGCCCGTCGACAGCTCCTCCACCACGACCTGCGAGCTCGCGGCGTTGCCAAGTCAGCCCTGAGACTTTCCCTCCGACAAATCTCTCACTTTCGCCCTCCAAATCTCCTTTCCGCGGTTATCAAAATGTCAACAATGCCCTAGAAAATAAATAAAAAGTTGGACACGATAAGGATAGCTTCTCCACTCGGAAGAGACATTCCCTATTGAGTGTTTTCTGTCGGCAGCACTAGCCCACCTTCTCGCAGTACCAGTAGGGCCGCATGCCCGAGCAGTCGGACCACAGCTCCAGGTGCTGCAGCTCGCCCAGCGGCCCCGCGGTGTGCAGCAGGAACCAGTCGTCGTAGGAGCGGCTCAGCAGGCGGCCCGCGTGCGACAGCATGTGCGCCTGGGAGGAAGACAACACGTGGAGTCGACACTCACTGCGTCATAGAGTCCACTGGTGGCACCAGGCGGCAGGCGGCCCTCTCACCCCACTGTCCTGCTTGTCGCCGAAGATCCTGATGCCCACGTACGACGTGGTCTGTCCGAGGCCCAGGTTGCCCGAGAAGACGGCAATCAGGTAGGGGTAGGTCGCGTCCGGGCCGATGTCATCCAGCACCACGACCCGCCACTAGAACGAGCACGCCGTCCTGTGATCACCACCGGCACCCCGCCTCTTGGCCCCGGCCCTGTGACCCCTGACCTCGGACTCGTCCTTGATGTCCCGGCGCCGCGCCCAGAGCAGCCACAGCAGCCAGATGAGGATGTTGGCCACCACGTAGCTGAACACGACCCAGTTGCGGTAGAGCGTGGCGAACAGGCGCAGGTCCCGCAGCGGGTGCACGTAGTGCGGCGGCAGCAGCACCAGCCCCGAGAACAGCGACAGGTGCTCCAGGCTGCAGGTGAGTGCAGCTGGCCCGCTCAGCTGCCACACCTGCGGACACCCTGCCCTCAGCTCGGGACCGTCCAGCGCTGGAAGTCTCTCCAGCAGGCCAGGCCAGGCCACACACCTCACTGTGCTCCTCGGTGACCCATCTGAACTCGGACTCGCTCCAGTGCTTGCAGGCCAGGTTCAGCGGCAGGAAGGTGAAGTTGAAGGTCACCTCGGCCAGCCCCAGGGCCGCGGAAGCCTGTCACCCCCATGGACTAGAGGCTGCTGGCGCGGGCTTGGAAGTCGCGGCTTCAAATACCAGTTTCTACCGTGCTCGTCCTTCACCTGCAGCGACTCGTTGCTGAAGGCGAGGCCGAGGTGCACGAACACGTTCGTCCTGCCGGGGATGCTGACGGCCAGGGAGACCTCCTGGGCGCGCTGCTGCCCGAGCACCACGGCCTGCTTGGAGAGGAAGTCGCTCGGCTGCGGCCAGGCGGACTGCAGCACCGCCAGCGCCTCCAGGGCGGGCTTCGGGGCGGCCTCCCCCTCGCCGTCCTGCGGGGCGGTCTCCGTGGCCGTGGAGGGGAAGGTGACCAGGAGCACGCCGGTCTCGTTGAAGGCGTGCAGGTTGTACACCAGGACGTGCTCCTCCCAGCGGCTCGCGTTGACGGCGGCCTTCAGCTGCCCTGCCACCGCGTCCTCGGGCCTGGTGCGGGCGTGGAGAGTATCCCGGCCTTCAGATCTCAGACGTTTAGCATTGGAAGTCTCTGACGCGGGGAGTATGCACACCTGTCGAGGCCAGGCGGGGCGGGGATGGTGACCCCGAGCAGCCCGGGCAGGTAGCGGGCCTCCCCCGCGGGGCCGTCCTCGAACACCTGCAGGTCCACCATGGCGGCCCTCGGCGTGTTGACCTGGACGCGCGCCGGCACGGGCTCGAACCAGGACAGCGCCCCGCCTATGAAGGTGACCTGCAGCGGGAGCGGGTGACCTGCAGTCAGTGCTCGCAACACTGGGAACAAGTGCTAATTATTTAGAGTATTTTTACAACAAAAATTTTTTTTTGGTCTTGTTTTAAAACATCTGAGTTTTGTCAAATTTCCTCAATTTTTCAGATTTTTTTTTACGTCCGTGAACGTGTTTAGAAGATAATCAGCCTGAAACAATGTCAAAGTCTAGAATGTAAGTAGATCGTTAGTTAAAGATTGTAGAGGCATAAGGAGCATAAGTAGACGATAAAATAGTTTAAA
>CABIKL010003907.1:0-10328 GCA_902196195.1 Aptinothrips rufus | reverse complement strand
TCAATGGTTGCATTTTGTTAGTGGGTGGGTGGAGGTCATACCCTAATTTTTGTTTCAAAATCGGGATGTATCACCTCAGGACCTTCCCTTGTTAGCTTTGAATTGTGCGTCAGATCCAATTCCTGTGGTAAATATGTGGAAATAAGAATATGAGATTATTTTCTTTAATTAGAAATATGATGACTGGATTAAACTGGTAATGTAGGGATTTTAGGGCGTTATCTCCCTAAAAGCACATATGATCCAGCTAAGAACATGAACGTTATGGAGTATCTATTAGGTACAGAAGCCACTTTCACTCTCATTATCCAAAGGAGAAGATGCTTAGCGACGCTTAGGAGGTGCGTACCGTTCACATCTGAGCAAATGAGATCGGCTGTCGTCCCACATAGACGCTTCTTGAGAAGGACGCTTCAAGTTTTTGCTGGTTCTGCCGCGAGGTAACGTATTTGAGGCGAGCCATCGGATAGCGCCTTCAGTCGTTCAAATTCTGACGTACAAAGTATTGAGTTTTTCCTATCAGAAGACCGCACATTTACAGTGCAGCTATCCTAAAAGTATGCTACATAGTGACAGTCCGTACGCTGGCCGCTAGGTAACGCCCAGGTCGCGAGGAAGAAGCAGCGTAGCTGTTTTGCGCCCTCCTTATCGTACTCTCCACTTGCGGTGCGGTCTTGTGGGGCTGCCCCAGAGCAGCAGACTAAGCCACAGGCGACGCGTCATGTGCTATGGTTGAACATTCGGCTTCGGAACTTAATCAGGTTCATTTTGATACGGTCACCGATTACGCCTATCCTAATTAAAACGTCTTGCATGAATTTACTGCTCTTTTGGGGTGTGTTAGTTCCAACTTGTCTTCCCTATCTGTCCGACCCTCCTCGCCGCACGAACGTCACATTAACGACCTAGCCGTGTGCATACTCCTCCTCACGCAATCTCATTAACGCAACCAGAAAACGTTGCACTTGGATTTGCAAAAATTAAATCTTTTGAAATCAGTATTTTTCATTTCAAATATCTTCGGGATAGAGGAGACTGCAATCGGTGCGGTTGTTAGACAAACTTTTTTTTAATGCCAATTCCCGCGCTCGCCGTGGAAATGGCCTGACGATCTAAACGGGAGTTTTCTTTCTGGACCAGGAGTGGTAGAAGTCTGGTGTGCCCTTCTCCCTGAGTTATGCTGATTCCCGTTTACGCGGGAGCGACTTTTTCATCCCAAACTTACCCGGGCAATCCGAACGCGCTCTCTCCCCTGAGATGACTGCTGTCTTCACTTGTTCGCCGCTGCCGTGCTCTTCCCTTCTCTGCCCTGCCCTGTTCTGGCTCTGCCCTGGCTCTGTCCTGCTCTGCCGTGCTCTTCACTTCTCTTCCCTTGCCTCAAAGCAGAGAACTAATCGCAATAAATTCTGATTGGTGATATAGAGAATGACTTCGAAGCGAGCGATGTATTGCGACGTAACACTCACCAGGACGACTCGCAGCAGTCCGGCCTTGTTGACAGGCATTTGAAGTCATGTTGACCGTCTTGTCGTGTTTGCACACTCCGGACGAGGCCGGTCACATTTGCTCCCTTTCACCCCCTTCACCCCCTCCGTTTCCTCACCCCCATGCCGGAGCTGGGCGATGAGAGTTGACCGGCGGGAAGGGGCGGGGAGCAGGCGCCGATATTCCTGACTGGAGGCCAGCTGTGCGCTCCGGGGATGCGGGATGCGGGGTGGGTAGGGGTGGAAAGGGGCGCGCTCGCCACGCCGATAAATAACTCGGGAGTGTCGCGGCGCGGGCGTGGGGTGCATCCACCCCTATCCACGGCACAAGTGTGTCCGCTGCGCAGTCCTTCCGGAAGGGAAGGGGTGCGGGTGGATAGGGTAATCGAGTGTCACCCCCTCTCCTTCGCTCCTCCTAGGGCCGGCCGCCCTGAGGGTTAGGGAGAAACCCTCCTCTCGTCGTCGTCGGGCCGGGAACGTGTCCCGTCACACGACTCGCGAGTGAGATTTGGAGCCGCACTCTGCGCGGCAGGGATTGCGAATAAAGTGGCATCAGCTGACTGGCATCGACGCCGTTCATCCACTGCAAATGAAAGGTGCGGTTAGATATGAAACTCCAAAGTCGTTGGCACCCACCCAAAACCGGAACGCCTTAAGGTGCTTCCTGGTAGAAAACCTTGGGCATTATTTCTCGAAGCACATTTTGACCAGCAAACAACACAGAGGCTCTACAATACAGAAGCTACTCTCAGTGTTCGACGGATAGGGTGCTTACAGGCTAAACCGAGGTCAGTCATTCGTTATTGTCTTGTACACAGGAGTATGGGCCTACATACACAATTGCACGTGATTACCGTGACATGACAAGAATAAGACATGCACATTGCATGGAATTATGGAACGCCTAAGGTGTTCCAACAGGAAGCGCCTTCAGGATTTGATGTGTTTAGGTGCAAAAACGGTAGGCGTTCCGTATCTATTATCCAAGCACCTTGCATTTAGATGATAGGGAAACTGTTACGCGTTAGCAAACAGGCAACGGTCCTCCATTTATCAAAGCAACTTTCTTTCTATTTCAGGACAATGACTACAGACCTGCTTCCTTTTGGCAGTGGTTAGCGCTGTTTGATACCTACCACGAAATGAAAAGACTTGTAGTTCTCCTTGCTGTTTCAAAACTCACGCAGTCCGTCTTGTCGTTTGGAAATCCGTGTGGTTTGTAGTTCTAGATCTGGAGAACGCTCATAACATCAAAGCTTTTTCGCAGGAAATACCCTAGTAACAGAGAATCGTCATGGTGACGTCACTTGACATCAATTTGACGTCAAAATGACATCACTTTGACGTTAGTTTGACGTCACATGACGAATCTCTGTTAGTTGGGTAGCTGTTATATCGCCTTGCCTCCCACAATACTGACAAGTGACAACTAGCTTTGGATTTAACAAACTAATATTGAGTTGTGTAAGAGGCGCGCCGCGTGGCATAGGGATTTCTATCTTACTGCATAATCCATAGGCGTTTTATAAGTCATTTGTCTTAAAAAGCAAGTAATCTGTCGTTCAAATGGCGTTGCAGTCACGTTCAGCCTCTTGTGCTGCTTCCTACACAGCGACTGCTGTGGCCAATGGCGAATCCAGAAAGGGAGGGTGGCTGGCCAGGCTGCAGTTTCGCCTTGTGCCCTCCGTCTGCACCCCGCGACGCCTTCCCTGCCACGCCGCCAGGCCACTGCATTCTCGGCCTCCGCAGTAATCCCGCCACATGCATCAAAACACGGTGCTTCATGCGCGGCGCGGCATGGAGCACACTCCCACTGGTGAGAAGTAGGCCAGGTCCGACCGCCGCACCCCGCTCCGCCGCACTGGTTGGCCGGGCAATATTACCGCGGAACTGGCATAGGGAGGGGAGGGGGGGACATGAATTGGCCGGGCTGGTGACGTCCCTCCTGTAGGAAATCCCCGAGCGTTCTCCGATTTCTTTTGAGGTGTCTCCGCCGGGGGGCTGGCTGTCATTGAGATGGGCAACTGACGGGTCGAGCCGGCTAGAGTGGGACAGAAGTGTGCTCGTAGGGAGAAACGAGCGAAGCGGATCGAGCTCGACCCGCCCGTTCCTCGTCTCTCTGCACGCGCAGGGCGCGGGCTGTGGACGGGGCAATGGTTCTGCACCCTACATCCTTGACCACGAGTTGCTAGTTGACGCCGAGTTGAAGTCTTCAAGACACAATGTGGGTGGCGTGTCGCGTGGTGAGAGACGCTTCGCTTGTGTCCGCATGCGACTTACTTCGCGGATTTGCGGCTGTTTGTGCAAAGGACTTGGCTTGAATGGCCCGTCTCTTGAGCTATCTCTGGTGGCTGTGCTGAGCGTAGCGTCTCTTCATGCTGCACTGGTCCTTGCCCCGCTCATAAACGCTGCAAGAACTTTTTAGCTTGACGGAAATGTTTTAAAACTAGTCAGACTATTTCACTGCTCATTTTTAGAATCCACCAGCGCGGAGAGAACAATTGTATTATCTTTACATTTTTTATTTAAAACAACTCAGAATAAAGCACTGAAGTTTCGGTCTTTCGGATAGAAAACTTCAAATTTAAATCAATAATGCGTGGAATGTATTTTTGCCATAGACTTATCCTTTGGAACTTTTATATATTTCCTTGCGAGATTCAGACCATTCTTGAGGAGTTGAGTTTCCTGTGGAGAGCTCGTGTTTCAAACAAACTGCACGGCTAGCCAACGCACTCGTCAGTTTCTGATCGTTCTGAGACTGGAGACACGGCGTGCAGACACGGCGTGCAGACACGCCACGAGTGCAGCTTGGCTTTGTGGGTGCAGATTGCATGCCTTCGGGAGGGAAACGAGGGAGAAGAGGGCTTGTGGGGTCTGCAGACTGTATAGCAGGTGATATATGAAATGGGAGGGCTTCAGTAGACTTGAAGTGGAATATGAGTTGTATTGCACGCTGCGTCCTGAGGATAGCAATGCATGGGTGTGCATCCTGGCTCCAAGTGCCGCCGTGCACACAGCTGAATACAGAGGCACCATTCTGAAATGGAAATTGTGTTCACAAATCATTGCAGATGTGTAGAAAGGAGTGAGTGAGACAGCGGATCACAGGCAGGGAGGTGGCGTGGGGCGGGGTGGGGAGTCCCGCCGTCGGAGCAGGTCCCGTCGGGGCGCAGAGGGGATTTGAGACGTATTTCTCGACCAATAAACGTTCCGTGCGTCGACACGTGCTACGCCCCCCGCCCCCCGGTCCAACTTCTTCACCCCCACGTCCCTCCTCCCACCGTCCAGCCGGGCGCCTCAGTCGTCATGCACCCTTCTTGCCCCTCGTCTCTATGCGTCCCTACCACCATTTTTTCTCTCATCGGCAATCCCTCTCCAGCCCCCTCGCCAGCCCTTTAGGCCCCGGAGTCCCCGCACCCTACCGCCCCGGTAGATTGTCGGCACCCCCCATGAATCATTGCACGGCCCCTTGAGCCTGTACTTCAACGCCTACAATCGAATATATTGAGGACGTCCGAGCGGCCATCCCATTGCCACTCGTCACAAGTGGGTCGACCGAATGGGGCCTGGCGAGGCGTGGCGTGGCGTCGAGTGGCGCTCCATGGCGCGCTTTATGTATTCCAAGTGGAAATTCGCATTAAATCAAGACACAATAACTTGCGATACTGATGGCCTCCCCAAGAGACGAAAATTGGCAGTAATTGAAATGTACTTTAAACTTGTATTTGGACTCCGGTCCTTAAAGACGCGTTCTAGGCCATTTCTCAAGTCAATCCGAAAGTCTACTCAACCTAAATCTAATTTGTAGTTTAGTAAGTAAGATAATATGATAGGAATTAATGTAACGGTCGAGTCTGGGAGGGTGAGCTCTGCACAGATAGTTTAATTTCTTCAATTTGAGGGCAAAAGGGAATGGCATGTGGTTAATTCCCATAAGTTTGAAGGGTGGCCCTTCCATTTGGAGCTTTGAAACTTGCAGTGTGCTCTCGCTAAGAGGAACCCAGCTCCCCGCTACGTTGCCTAATATAGCAGCAGATAGCACTTCATGGGTATGAGTGCAGCTAATAATTGCATTGACCGGCTGGAAGCTCGAAAAGAGCTCAGTTGGGGAAGAAGATCAAGTTCGGCACTACAGTGTGCAGCTATGTAGCGTTGTGTCTTCCCAGTAGATTAACTTATGTTTCCAATATTAGGGTAAAACAACTGTCACAAGTTTCATATAAATATCGCAGTGAGGAAGCAAATGTAATGAAACAACCGGGCAACGCTCGAAAAGTATAAGAGCTACCATTTTCTAGGGAAGAGAGTACTTTGCACCTGTGTTACAAATTTGACAAAATCAGACGACGCAGTCGTGTGTGATTTTTGGCACTAGTCACTTTGCTTACGTGCGTCCAAAGTAAGTAAAGTACCTACTATATCCTTTGCAATCCGATGTCAATCGCATCTGTGATTGAAGTGTATTGATTCATCAGTTGAGTCCGTCGTTACCTCTCAAACTCGTTCGTGTGAGGATGACGAAAGCGCTGTCCATCCTTACCTTCATTTTGTTGAGCGCTGGACGTGCTTCTGGCAGAGAGCGTTCAGAAAATAATGAAAATCGTGAAAATCCTTCAATTACTTTTGTGAAAATAACGAGTAACGAGTGGGGCAGTGCCACTTCAGAGAGGAAATGAAATTCTTTCTCCATCTGTCGCTCTCCTCTCTCTCTCGCTCTCTTTGCTCGCCACCCCTGCCCTTTCCAGCTCAGCCCTTCACTACTTCCGAGCCTCGCTGTTGTCTGTTCGCCCGCACAATTAATCGGTCTGACTGTCCACTCTGTCCGCTTGCTGTCCGATTCTTTTCCGGCCCATCGTGTCTGCGACTGCAATTCTCTCGGCTAGACCAGTCAAGCCAAGCCAGCCGACTCCCTGCTCTTCCCACGGGGCTGGCTAACGTTCGCCACGGTCACCAAACTAACGCGTTGAAGAAACACTGCTGCTACCTCGAAACTACTAGATTTTTTTAATTTTGTTTATTTATTACAGTATGCGATATAACCGCAGGTCCGATCTGAATCGTCTGTCTCGCTAACTCTTCTTAATTTGATCCAACTTATTGCGAGGCGCTTGGCACGGTGCAATTCACTATTTGTTGCAACTACAACGTCTACATGGTCGATAAAAAGAAGAAGAACAAAATTCTTCGTTACGCTGTGTGTATTATTACCATTTGGAATACGTGACACTTAGCTTGAATCGCGAGCCTTCCACTCAAATCTGAATAATAACGGTCAATTCTGAGCTGAGTCATGACGCGAAGGTGTGGCACTCTAAATTCTAGTAACTTTTTCGGTCGGACTCAATAACAATTTCAATCATAACTAGAATTAGTAACAATTTTGTTCTACTTAACCACACAATTTTTATGAAATTGTTTCTTCATCGTTACAAAATTTTTACTAATTCTAGTTATGTTTAAAATTGTTACTAAGTCCTTACAAAAATGTAACTAGACATTTCGAGTGCAGAATGTAGAACTTTCACGGTGTTAATGCAGTTAGCAGTTCCGCTTCCCATCGTTATCCTTCTCCTCGTCCCGGAGCTCTTTCTGACTGCAGCGTGAAGATGAGTCCGCAGTGCAACCGACACTTTACCCTCGGCAAGTCTTTCGCTTGTTGCCGAGGTTAGTCGAGAAGTCTGTTTCGCCGAGCTCGTGACGTTAATTCAGTGGGAGCTATTCAGTATTCAGCCAAATGTTCATACCTCGCGGCGAGGCTAGCCCAGAAAGGTCCCAACAAAGAAGGGCAAGGGACCGACACCTCGGAACGCACAGCCACTCCCGTTTGAAGCGTCTCATTTTTACTCCAGCTCGAAGCATTCTCTTCATTCTCTCCCGCTGCTCGCCCTTTCATCTGTACTTCAAGCCTGATTCTGTAAGTGAATGCTCCTTTATGGACGCAGACAACTGGCCGGTTCCATCGGCGAACTGGAAGTCCGAAGCACTTACAGTACTGGAGACTGAACTTTTGAATACTCCAAGCGAAATAACATTTTACAGCCTTAGTGACGGCATCAAAACCTTCTAAATTGATGCCCTTTCCTTACATAGTCTGAGTCTGATCGATTGAGTCTTCTTCTCCAGACATTTCTTTTATTCTCCAGCTGCAAACCAATGGGATCATTCATAAATTATAAATAACGCGACGTAAATTTTCAGTGTTTGGATCGCACTCCTCCCGTACTACGTTACACCACTCTAATAAAATCAAAATTCAGTTCAAGACGAGGTTCAACTAAATTAAGTTCAAGGCACGAAAACCAACCAAGCTGAAATAATCTCGTTCCCTCCGCCACTAAGTTACTTTGAATCGAAATACATTTTATTTTTCACAGTGTTGAAATAGAGCGGTATGTCACGAAGACCCGACTTACCCCCCCCCCCCCCCCCTCCCCCCTCCACGCACACCCACGCTACCACAAAACCCTCTTCCCTACCTCCCCAAAATCAGTGTTAGGTCCGAGACAATCTCTCAGTCTTACTTAGCGTGCACAAGAACGCATGGTTTAATTATATTCATTACATACGTCTGTACTTCTCTGTCATTGCATTTGAACATTTCTGTCCTTACCAGTCAGCCTCCCCCCCCCCCCCCCCCCCCCCCCCCCCAGCCCCCCCCCCCCCCCCCTCACCACCATCCGCCTTCCCGCCTCCACTCCCATCTCCGCCCCAGCGAGTCGAGCTCATGGATCTGCGGATCACTGAGGCCGAAGCCGTGGCGGAAGCAGATCTTATGAGAAGGAATACGGGCCGAGTGGTTGCTACCGAATTGCGTCCGGTAACAAGTTCCGGAGCCCCTGCCCTTCAAGCCGGCCTGCTTGCCGAGAGGCAGCCTACGGTCGGGTTGAGCTGGCCATGACCTCACTTCGTCTCACTCTCTCTCTCTCTCTCTCCATGCTGACCACGTCGCTCTGTCTCACTTTACCCGCCCGCTGCCCATCTCTGTCTGGCGAGCGGTGGTCGACCTGGAGCCTGAGTCCAGCTCGGCCGACTGGAGTCCTAGCTGCGTTGGCACGACTGAGTTGGTTTGGTCTTGTTGAGTACACAATTTCTCCGAGCCGTCCGCACTGACCGACTGTAGGAAGCTACCAGGTAGACCGCGTCAGGGAACTTGGGAGAGCGCCGCTAATCCGATCTCGTTGGTTGGGAATGACTTCAATGCAATGAATGAGCCGGAAACGTTTCATTGAAAACTAGATCTCATGTTTCGAGAAGGCGAACTCCCTATATCTTCTGATATCTGACCTACGACAAGTACCGTGAAGAGCATAGGGTTAGTTAGACTGCAATGGTTCTGAGCTGACATTGAGCGTTTGGAGGTCGTTTTGAGGGTGGGAGGTTGAGGGGAGATATAAACTACTCTCCGAGAAAAGTGTGTGGTTGCGAAGGATCAAAGTTGAGACTTTAATAATTCATGGTTTTCTTAACTCCACTGTAGTTCGATCAGGATCAACTCTCATGTCATTGTGCGGACAATGTTTTTATATAAATCCTTACTTATATATCTTATGAAGGAACTCAAAGACTTTGTTTGTATTATGGTTGCAAGAACCATATTGTTGTTGGGGAAAACCTTTTCGAAGGTTTTATAAATACAACAAAATATGTGCTAGGATAGCAGCTGTGTAGTCGTGCGCATTTGGAATCGATGCTCGCTGTCAGCGCAGACGCATAAGGTGTGCTACGTCACTGACCTGGTTGTTCACAGGCATGCGGCGCTGTGACACTCGAGGGCTTTCGCGTGGATAGCCTGCCGGGTTCTAAGTAAGCCAAGCCACCCGTTACAAGGGAGCCTTCCAGGAAGCAAGGCAAGGGCAGAGCAGGGCCGCCGGCCGGCAAGGCGGCGGGAGGTCGGTCGGGCAAGGGACCGGTGCAAGGCGGTGAAGGGCGGTGGAGGGCGGTGGAGGGTGGGGTAGCAGGGCAGGGCAGGGCAGGGCAGGGCAGGGCAGGGCAGGGCTGGACAAGGCAGGGCGGGGCAGGGTGGAATAAGGCAGAGTGGGTTGGGGCGGTGCAGGGTGGGGCAGGACGGGTCAGGTCAGGACAGGGTCTAGACCACGGTCTCAGGGACGTGGGCAGGAGCCAGGCTGTGTCCCAACTTCCTTTGGCTTGCCACTCCTTTCTATCCCTGGCTACTTAGTATTCGCGGTCCTCTTTCCTTCCTGCTCCGGTCTCCAAGCTCGGGGCTCCAGCTTCAGCCACAGCGCTAGCAGTGGCGTAGCCCTAATTATGTCACTCTTTTCGTTGCAGCCCTGACGTCTACCTTGAGATATTGTATTGTGATTAACTGTTACCCTTGTAATATTCATGCTTTCGATGTTAAGACGTGCTGCATCACTGATTAAAACTATACCTTCCACGCCGAGTTCTGAGTTTCTATAGGCCTGTTGACGTTATCTACACGAGGAATCGGCATCGTTACGTTGCAGACTGCGGTGTAGCTGTGTGGGGTGGTCCGCCAGGAGGCTTAGCGCGGAGCGCGCACTGGCTCAAGAACCCGCGGAGGCGGGGAGGACGGGGCGGGGCGGGAAGCGACGGCTTCGCTCGAGTTGAGCGGATGCCTTGAGATTGACGCCTGGTGGTTTTGTCGGCTTAGAGAAAGTTAAATGATAGAGGATGCAGGGACAGGAGCAAGTTGTGTTGTGGCCGTGACATGTAGTTAAAACTGGGAGCGTTTGCGTGCCTGCGTGCCCAGCTGTCCGGCGTGCGCGCTGTTTCCCCCTTTTCACCAGCTCTCCCCACCAGCCTATTTCTCATATCTCTCGCCTGTTTCCACCTCTCGTGCTCCCTTCGTCCCTTTGCTGC
>CABIKL010003906.1:0-10330 GCA_902196195.1 Aptinothrips rufus | reverse complement strand
CCCCCCCCCCCCCCCCCCCCCCCCCCCCAACCCACCCACCCAGCCCTGACCCGCCCCGCCCCGCTTACGCCACGCCTCGCTCCTCCGCCGCGCCGGTGTGGGAAGATACCTGTGAGCCGGGTCGTGTCCTGGCATGGCTTACACCTGAGCTGCCAGCTCGGTCTGGGAGTCCCGACTCTCTATCCTCCTCCCTCCCCTCCCCTCCCCTCGCCTCCCCCGTCCTCCTCCAGCTCCGACTCCAGCCCACCCCCGCGCTCCCGCGCAGCGTGCCGCGCAGCGCCCACCGGTCCCACCGGTACAGCGAGCTAACTCAGACTCAGCTGAGCTGGAGAAGCTAAGCGGGACGGTGTGGCCAATACCTTCAAGGTGATCCACCTCCAGGGCCTGATGCACATCCCTTAACCTAGATAGGAACGACCTGCGGAGAAAATGACGAACAGGTGCACAGGTCGGGTGCGAACTCTTACCTTTTGAAACTTGAGCCTCTGGATGTGGCGGGAAGATTAATCCAAAGTAATCCAGCAGTATTACAGGGCATGTAACTGAGCAAAGAATATCTGCGCGTTCAAAGGATTTGCGTGACTGTTGGCGGCTCTGCCTCGGATTCACTGTTTGCCTAGGAACTTGATTACAGGGCGTAGGACTATGGCTACGAGCTAATATGACACACACGTTCAGAATAACACGCACATACGTACAGACACACAAACACACTGTAACACTTAAGCCCCTCCTCCAGCACAACGTCCACTTTCACATTCACTCCACGTCAAGTGAGCGGCAGCCTGACGTGAACAGGCAAGCGACCTACCGACTCGACGGCCGAGTCGCGACTAACGACTAACGCAACGCAACGGCACGGCGCGGCACAAGCAAAGACTAACCTCAAACTCAACTCGCTCAGTACCAACCTGCCGAGCCGAGCGGCACGGGTGAGCGGTCCCTCCCTGGTCCCTCCTGGCCCTCCTGGCCCTCCGCCACGCTTTGCCACTCCACCCCGCACCACAACAACCGTTGGCAGCGCGGTCCGACTAGGTCCGACGATCATAATATGTCCCAAGGTGTATGTCCGGCTACCGGCTACTACCTTTTACCTGTTGTCTGCACGAGGGGGGGGGGGGGGGGGGCTGGCTCACTGCAGTGTAGAAGAGTAGAAGATAGCGAAGACATCGTCGACGGGTCATTTAAGGAAGAGTCTGGTAGTCCAGAAGTTCAGGGTTCCAGAAGTACCGAAGTGTGTCTTTTGATTCATTTTCATGAGTTATGTTCCAGGCGCGAATCCAGAGAGGGGGGTTTTGGCGGGACATTTGGCGTATCCATTTACGAAAGTGTCGCTCCGTTCTCGGCGAGAGCGCCGAGAGTCTGTTCTGGATCGTCTGGATTGGTCTGGATCCTCGCCTGTGTCTAGCTTATTGCCTAAATTTCAGGTGGCACTGAAGTTCTGTTCGGCTGTAAACAGCGAGTTGAGCTATTTGAAAGCTCAGGAACCCCATGAAAAAAGGCAAAAGAGGCCCGAAATTGCAGTTATTTTTTATTTTTGTCAAACAGCGTCATGTTTCGTTGCTTTTGTTGGTGAGCCTGGCTCTGAGAAAACACCGTCTGAAAAGTTGGCAACAGTGTGGCGCGTTTGTTGTTGTCGGTTGTCGGTCAGCTGTCTGTCAGTCTGTATTGTGCCATTTTTTTCATTTTTACCGATAAAGTGCCGTTGCTCGTTATATGTGTGATTGACGCACTTCTACTGTGACTTAGTGTGACTGTATTTCTAAAGAAATATAATCTGCTCTATACTCTTGTTATAACGTAAGTCCGCGTTAAAAACTGCCAAGTTAGCTTAAAAGTTCCCAATAGATAGGTTAAGCGCATTGGACTTTTATGCTGTTACGGTAATCTGCTAATTTTCCACGAGCTTTGAGATGAGAATGAATACTGGCTATATGCGGGTCAATTGCTGCCTTCTTCATGTCACGTCTTTTTGCTAATTTTAAGTGGAATTAAATCAGCCTTTTCAAAACTTTAGTTTCAGATCCATTTTCTAAGTTCTTTTGAATATGGGAGGAGCCGATGACACTGATGATAGCACGGATGAAGAGGTATTTAAACCCAGAAAGCTGTTAACCAAATTCAAAGGCGAGGCTAATTCCTCTAAAGGCAATGCTTCTCAGAACACCGCCCAAATTAAACCGTCAACTAAAAAGAGATCAAAGCCAGGAGGATCAAATTCCTGCAACAGAAAAGATTCTCAGGACAAAACAAATATACTCAAGAAGAAAGCAGAAAACAACAGAGCAAACAGTGTGAACAGTGGTGAAAATTTCGAAGAAACAGCTAGCTCTTCCAAAGCCAACAAAACTATTGAGTTTAAAGACTCAGTAAAAAGAGAGTCACAGACTGATCTCTTTTGTCCCATTTGCCAAGTACCATTAAAACTCCTTAAAATTTCTGCTGCAATGCACACAGCTTCATGTTATGTCTCCGGGAGTCTGCCAGGTATGATTAAGACAGTCGATTGTTTTACAGTGAGTTCCAGTTTTGATGTGCTTATCTGACCAAGTTCTTTGATTGTTTCAGCTTGCCCAGACGGATGCAGTTGTTTAAATACGAACATCTTTCATTATCGCGATTTCTCACATCAAGAATTAGCTGCTTTCCGTGATTCTGAGAACTACATTGAGCCTGATATAGTTTTCACACCTCAAAAGGCTAAAGCCAAACAAACTCCTGCAAGACCATCAGGAACAAAACGACCATCAAAGTCACCAGCTTTGTCACAGAGAAAAGTACCTAAAAGAGGCAAAGTATGTAGCTCAGAGAAACACGTTACTACAACGGCTGATTTGTGGAACGAAGGTAAGATAAAAATTTCAAATAAAGGAGCAATTTTTTTTTTAAATGTAAGGGAAATGAACTTAATTTCCTTTTATGATTTTATTTCATTTTTGCACTTTCATGTCTTTACAGTTGATAGTGTGGGTAGTACAGAAAACATTCCTGACATCCCGGACACATTAAGAAAAAATCTATTTAAGGAGGACCTCCTTCTGCCTGCAGATGAAGTAACACCAGAGTCACATCAAAGACCTGTTGATTTACTTCAAGTATCTTCTTCAGCTCGTAATGAAGATCTAGATACCCACACTATCATCTCTAACCTAAACATTGAATCAACATCACTTAGTAATTTAGAGGATGATATCATCATCAAAAATGAAGGGTCTGGATCTCAAAGCACTAAGCAAGAAGATTCTGTAGCTCATTTCTCTAATGCGCAATTCACAATTCACTATGATTTAAATGGAAATCCTACTGAACAGACTCTAAGTTGCAACACTGTCGAGTGCTCTGCGAGTTGTCCTTCTGCTCCGTCTGAAGACTGTGGGAGTCTGCAAGCAACATGCAATATCATTATCAAATCAAGTGGCATTGGAAGAAAAGAAGCAATGCTAAGAAGCCCTTTGTCTGTCACTTTGATGCTCAATCAGTCGAGGTGGGAAGCCCTCGAAATCAAAGGAACGCAAAGTGCCAATCTTGGAAAACTGGATGTTTCCCTCTGTCAGTGTGGCCACTCGACTTGCGTGTGCATCCAAGTCAACGATCCAGCCACTTTGAAAGATGTCAAATTTAACCCACAAGAGTGTGGACAGCATGACAAATTTTTTGCCAGCATGATTGATTTGGGTTTGAAAAGTAGAGAAAACTACATTCAACCTGTAAATGATGACATCATGCTGAAAAAGATAAATATGATGCAAAGTTGCCATCAAGTAACTGTTTCATCAGCTGTAAGAGAGCAAGAAGGGAACATTTTACCTTGTAATCAACCAAATGAAGCTGCTGAGAATTTAAATGATGATATCAGGACTTCAGAGTCGAATGATCTGATGATAGCCGATAGCCTTTCAGGGAACCCTGATTATAACCAAAGTATGTAAGATCAATTTTATATTTTCTTGAGTTTTTTCTTTCTTTGAAAAGATTTTTACAGTGCCGGTTTTTTTCTTTAAAATTTCTCTTCCTGGAAAGTTTAGATGTTGTTGCAGAAGAATATCCAGTTGATACAAAATTTGAGAATGCTGCTCTAAAGACAAATGCATTTTCTCTTCTTAAAAATTCATCCACGACACCTGGAATGGTTAAAAGCAGAAGACTTTCGACACCTTCGTCTCTTCAGTACTCAGTAAGTGTCCACTTTCTTCTCTATATTTTCAGTTTCTTCTGATTTTTCGTTAAGATGGGAAATGATTCTCTGCGTCTGTTCACAGAATGGATATTCCCGCCCATCGACACCGGTGCCATTGGTTGTTTCAAAGACTACTGACTCGTCATGGACTTTAGTTCCTGTCACTGGAAACCAAAGTTCTGCTCCTTTGCGAACTTCTGCTCCTGCACGAACCTCAGCAAATGGAAGCAGGAAGGTTCCGGCCTACAAGCGTTTGCCAGGTTAAAAGTTGTTCTCTCTCTTCACTTCCATTCAAAAGTTTTGAAACTGAAGTGTTGCATTTTTCCTTGGGATAATTTATTTTTAATTTTTTAACCTCGCAGATACACAAATTGTTGTAGACGCATTTAGTTATGGAGTCATTCCTGGTGTGAGAGCTTATTTCCTCAGCCATTTTCATTCAGATCACTACATGGGGCTGCGAAAAGGCTTCAACATGCCAATATTTTGTAGTCAAGTTACAGGTTGGTGAGATACTATTAATTAAGTGGCTTTCCCTGAAGTTCTTTGATTATGCTTGTATTTCACATGTTATTTATGAATTCCCATTTCCACTTCCAGCAAATTTAGTACACCTTAAACTCGGAGTTGGCAAAGAGTACATTCATGTGCTAAAGTTTGACGAGCCCAGAGTTGTTTGTGGAGTAGAAGTAGAAATTTTTGATGCCAACCAGTATGTACTTTTTGAGATACCAATCTATTAACACCATCTTTAAGATACCAGTTTTATGAAACTGTTTTATTTCTACAGTTGTCCTGGTGCTGTTATGTTTCTTTTTCGTCTCTTGGATGGTCGTACTTTCTTGCATGTCGGTGATTTTCGTGCTCACCCTTCAATGGAAGAATTTCCTCAAATTAAGCATGTGGATAAACTGTACCTAGATACAACGTAAGTAATTTATTTTTCATTTATCTGTTTCTTATTGTAAGTTTTGCCTCCTGTACCCTTTTTTTAAATTTTTGTCTCAAAGATACTGTGATCCAGCATATAATTTTCCATCGCAAGAAGATGTTGTAAATAAAGTGGTAGAGACTGTCAGACATCATCTTGACCAAAACAAGTCGACACTAATAGTCTGTGGAACGTACACTATTGGTGAGTTCTGATGGATCTATTCTAATGAATAAAATATGTCGAAATTGGAATGATATGTTGTGTGTTATTTGGCACATTTTATTGATTATCTGTATTTCAGGAAAAGAGAAAGTTTTTATGGGCATAGCTGATGCATTCGATTTGAAGATATGGACTGCTGGAGACAAAAGGAGGGTCTTGCACTGCCTTGAAAATAGAGAACTCCTAGATCGCTTAACAAATGACCCTCTTATAGCCCAAGTTCATGTTGTAGCAATGCGAGAGATAGCATTAGAGGTAAGTTGATTAAAAACCTGCAATTTACAGTTATTCCTTTTTATGTATTGTACTACTTATTATAATAATGCTGCAAGAGAAAACTAATATTGCATGGTCTTTAAAGGAACTGAACAAGTATCTAAGTAAATATAGTCCTAGATATACGAATATTATAGGCTTTAAGCCTACAGGCTGGACTACAGCAACCAGCCTGAAAGGTAAACCTTCTGATTTCCAGAAAAGTACACGAGGGAAAGTGACAATATATGGTAAGTCACCATTTCTGTCATAGATAAATGTTCTTAACACATTAATAATTATAAAAAGAAGGGGAAAAAAAACATGATATATTTGGACCACATATCAATTGTAATTTGAAATGTGTATATTCCAGGTGTGCCCTACAGTGAACACAGTAGCTTCTCTGAGCTACGCCAATTTGTGCGCCACATCAGACCGAAAGATATACAAGTCACAGTGAATTTAGGAAAGTCTGCTCAGTACAAGAAAATGTTTCAACAGTGGTTGTCAAGCTCCCGTGATGGAAATGGTCAATCAAAAATGATACAATATTTTGCTAGTTCCTCTAGAGAACCTTCTCGATGAAGTATTACCAAACAAATGTGATCACTGTTGTGTTAATTACTATGTAATTTTTTTTTTTCTTAACAGAGCAGAGCTTTGTGTTTGCTTGGACCAATTGTATCTCTTAATCAGTAGATATTTTACCGTCATTTGTTAAGTAATGTATGTGAGATGATACTGATACAGTATTTAAAAATACTTTGTATTTTGCACTGTGATTCTGCATCATTGTGCTCCTAAAGCCACAGTGATGCTTTCTGATGATCTTTTGAAGTGCTTAATTTATCGTGTTGGTCTTTCTCTCTCTATGATCATCTTCCATATTGTGATTTATTTTTATTTCATTATGACTGGTCTTCGAGACTGATCATAGTCACTTTTTTATTTAAAAATGATTTTGTATCATACATATTTTTTTTAACATACTGTGCAGTTTTGTAAATTTGAATAAGTATTTTTTGATAAATGAGATCAAGCTGAAATTGATGTGTGTTACAATTTTATTTTAGCTTTTTGAAACTTAGAGCTTTACATGAAACGTGTTCCAATTTGGACAGTTATCGGGTCGTTCTAGAAAACGGTGCAAGTGCCAAAGATTTCAATATCAATATGTCAACAAGAAAAGGTGTTACCAAAAAAAATAACAGAACTGGAGTCACAGCAAATACAGAGCAAACAATCTAGTCAATATAGAACAGTAGAAAGCAAAACTTAGCAGAGTCATTCCACTAGATTCCAGAATGCAACAAGGGAATAAAATACCTGCTCCAATAACCATCTTTTTGTAATAATTCAAAAATTTCTTTAGAACACTCATTGCTGAAGTCTGTCAAAGGCACGGAAAATGATGAGGGGGATGGTTCAAAAAGTGCCCAATTTTGGGTCATGGGGTATTTGAAAGGCCCCTATCAAGCTCGGCTTAACTTAGAGGCAGAAAATCAACAACAGAATTTCATTAATTTCTCGGGCCAGTTGCTCGGCAGGTGTTGGAGCGCCCCTGCCTGCTCCCTGCTCTCATGCTGCATCCGGAAGTAAGGTCGGCGGGGCGGGCGACGAGTCCCATATAGATATTAATCGTCAACCACGACCTCACTGGCTGGCGAGGCGCGGCGCCACGAGACTCCCTCCAAGTCTCGCTCTGTATCATTCGGAAGTCGCTCGGCTCTGCTCTGCCTTACCTAGAGACTGGAGCGTGGGAGAGACCTCACAGTCACGTGGACTGACAGGGTCAGTTGAGCCAGGCTGCGAGTGTCGGACTTTGGCCGAGGCAGAAACTGTTGATTGAAACGATGTCAAATCCGACTTAAAAGTTCAAATCGACATAAAAGTTGAACTCGACTTTAAAGTCGAATGTAGTCGGACTTGTGATGTGGATCCTATATCTGATATCTGGCTCCTACACACCGGGCCAATGATGACGTGAACGCTCCCCGTTCTCTGTCTCTCTTTCAGCCCTGCAGCGGCCCCGTTCTCTGTCTCTCTTTCAGCCCTGCAGCGGTGACGCAACGCGGCGCGGGGCTGCGCGCTGGCAGGCCGTGGCAGGCACCTGATGAAGTGAAGCCAAGAGGATTAGCCAGTGGGCCAGCTAGCCTTATCCCGCTGAGAGACAGACTTCTCCAGTGCCCTGCCCTCCTGCCCTGATGAGCAGCGCGCTCCGCGGCAGTGACGGGGAAGTCCCACCTTCACGGGGCGGGGCGGGGCGCTGAACGACCCTACAGCGCAGAGCGTCAGACAGTCACGCCTGCAGCAGGAGAGGGTAGGCGACACCGCACTACCAGGCAGTGTGCCGGGCGGGCCCGCCTCGCAGGCGCCTCTGCTGCTCCGACTAGCGTCCCCACATTCAGAGACACTTGCCACTAGCGCAGCTGGTGCCACATTAAAGATGCAAAGGCCAAATGGATTTCTTTGAGATGTGACTGATCCAGGCTGTGGAGCTTGGCGAGGGTACCATGTGATTGGCCTCATCCAATAGCATTGGAACGAGATTGAGATGCAAATGACGTAACGACGCGGTCTAGCCAGTGAGCGTTCCGGACACAAATGGCACGCCTCTGACTGTAGGGACAGGGGCTGTAGGTTCGACCCCAGCGGATCAAATCATCTTTTCCGAGTGTCTGAAAT
Organism: Aptinothrips rufus; assembly: GCA_902196195.1. Classification (NCBI taxonomy): domain Eukaryota; kingdom Metazoa; phylum Arthropoda; class Insecta; order Thysanoptera; family Thripidae; genus Aptinothrips; species Aptinothrips rufus. Next base: position 2,054 of record CABIKL010003906.1, on the reverse strand, counting down.
CAACTCTCTGCGACATGCTGACTTTAACCTCGACCTCTATGAGTAACTTGCTCTGCTCTGTCATGCCCGCACGGCCTCAGTCGAGAGCCCTGCCCTACTTGGCTTTCTCGAAGGCTGAGAGCTTGGCTGAGAGACACACAGCCTCATCCCTTTCCGAAAACAATGCGAGATCCTAAGAAACCAGTTCCTAGGCAAAACCAACACCAATTAGGTACCCTGTGAGAAATGGTATATCGAATCGAAGTCAAACTTCGGAGATCGTCGATTTTGTGGATGAAATCCTGAAGATTATTCGTCGACGATGGAAAATCGACGTGTCATTTGTCACTTGGTATCCTATTTTGTACTGGCTTTTCCCTTCTCGATGATTAGTTTTTTCGATTAATTACCAAGTGGTTGGTTTTGACAAAATTTCACCATTAGGAGAAAATATCAGACCATGATTGCAAAACTCATCCCTTTTGGCCACAAATCGAATTTTTAGCATTGATTATTAATTTCTTGTTGGTCATTTAATGTGACGATTATAAAGTTGAAAAGAAACTATTCTGAAAGGAAAATTGTTTTTTTTTTTAATGGGCAATTCCATCCGAAACAACTGCAGAACAGAGGAGGATGCAATCACCCTCCTGTTGCATCCGAGCGGGCGCGGACCCAGGACGAAGCAGGAAGGGGGAGAGCGGCGGAGCGGGGAGGGGTGGGGCGGAGCGTCACGAGTCCTAATAGTAACAGCCAGGGAGGAGAGGGGACGGCATTGTCTAAGGTGCGTTGGTCAAAAAACTAGCAAAAAGCGCAGCCGTTTGAATCGTCGTATAAAGCGCGGTCCGGAATCAAGATGTTGCTTAGTGCCCCGAGGCAGCGAGAAGCGGCAGCAGGTCCTTCCCCGAGCCATGGATACAGTTGTGGTGCGTCCCAGCGGGACTGCCCCGAGTGCCCCGCCCCGAGCGAGTGTCTGCTTGTCAGTGCGAGTGGTCCTTCAGTGTTGTCACTCTCTGTGTGCAGTTGGCCGTGTTGCTAGGGATCGTCTCACTGCGAGGGTCAGACGGCCGGCCGCAGCTCCCCGCCCCTTCAGGCCCCTCCGCCCCCGCAGCCGCCCCCGCCCCTTTCACGGCGGCCGCCCCTGCGAACCCCTTCGTCCCCATCATCCAGCAGCAGTTCGAGCAGGCCCCCGACGGCCAATACCGCTGGAAGTGAGTATGGCTGGCAGAGTTAAATGATACGACCCGAAGTACCGCTGGATACATCTGCTCGATCTCCTTCTCTTTCGTGCGGTGACTTTACACACACATAGACTGGCAGGAGATGGAGAGTCACACTTGTGACAGAGACTTGTACTCATGGCGTGAAGTTATTCCTCGGCCCTGTGTGCTTGGCGGGGCGGAATGCATTTCTTGCAGATGCTTCCCGAGCAGGGAAGTCCAAAAGTCGTCATAAATTTAAATCGATTTGAAGAAGCATTATTACTTGCTGGGCTCATTCGAAAATCTTTCGGGCTGGTTTTGATCTGGAAGGAACCTACTAGGACGTCGAGTACACGTGTTATGGTATGTTTCGTCGATTCAATATCGCTTCGACGTCGTTGCGACCACCCATTTCGCGCTGCGTTGGGCTTATTACTGGTTCTTGAAAAAAGGGCACGGTTGAACCGGAAACACCGTGATTTGAAAGTAATTAGTAATTACAGTTTCACCGAGAAAGAGTGCTGCACCGCGGATCTTTTAGACAAGTGATGGTTTATAGCAGGTCTCCCACTGTGCACGTCGCAATGATACTTCCAGCTATGCGGGGGCGGACGGCACGACTCAGGAGGCGATGGGGGTGCTGACTCCAGAGCAGGACATCGCCGTGCAGGGCAGCTACTCGTACCAGAGCCCAGAGGGGCAGGTGCAGGTCAACTACGTGGCGGATGAGTTCGGCTACCAGCCCACGGGGGCGCACATCCACCCCGCCATCCTCGAGGCAGTGCGCAGACAGGTGAGTGTCCGGGGAGGGGAGGGGACACTATGCTTCCAATGCTAAACACGTCAAGTGCAGTCAGGGGCAGCGCGCAGACA
>CABIKL010003905.1:0-10331 GCA_902196195.1 Aptinothrips rufus | reverse complement strand
GATGGCGTAGTAACAACAACTCCCCGCCCCAGACAGCAAACAACTATGTGGGAGCTTACATGGTTCGTGAAACATGAACCTACATGGTTCGTGAAACATGAACCTACATGCTCGGAATAAATGACCCCCCTTCTCTATTTTCAACCATCACGACTGACGATGGTGCAGTAACAACAACTCTCCGCCCCAGACGACACATAACTTTGCATACAATTAATGCTTGACGGACATGAGGTTTCATCACCAGTTCAGCACGTCATGCAATTTTTGAATGCAGTACTCCGTGTCACATTCTTGAGTAGTTGATTGATTTACATGCATTGCTGCATTCTGAGCACGCATAACCTGTTAGGTCGAAAGAAATGATGAAATTAGGATATGAAAATTATTCTGCTGCACTTGGCTGAAAGGCCTGCAATGTAGATGCACTTACCTCCTGTGGTCATTTCTATCACTTCACATGTGGCAGACACCTTCAAATAAATTCCCTTGAGCCGGAAGTAACATGTGTGTCTGGGTAAGACTGGTATTCAACGTGAATAGGGCGTAAATCTGCGCAACATAACCTGCATAAACACAATGTACAGAGAGGTTACTCGACCTACTTACTACATGAACAATCGGAACTACTGTGGTGATATATAAGAGAAGCACTGACCACGCCTTTTCTTTCCATACAGAGGCTCCTTCGTTACAGACCCCATGACAAGCGGTCGATGAAAGATGTCGTTTGCAGGCAAAGAAAGACAAATCATCGTCTACCCATGTTGGCTTGTTGGTAGGCTGGCTGCTTGCCCTGTTGGCTCAGCTCAGGGAGGGGAGATGAGAATAAACTGATATGAGAAATTGCGGCGACGCTATTGCTTTTCATGGATTCATCAGACCCCGAAAGGAGTCTGAGGGTACAATTAAGCGAACCAAATATCTTACTTCTTTTGTTTTATTGGAATTTACTGAGTGCAAAAAAAGATGCTCACACCACAGAGGGGAGCATTAGGAAACATAATTTTATGATTTACCCTGCACATTTTACATATTTTAAGGAAAATCAAACAGTAGCCAGCACACACACATCCCTAATTGATTCATTCCTTATCCGAATTTGTCTTCATCTACATGTAATATTTCTTAAATAATTATAATTTTTAACAGTTTGCTAAGGTTTACAGCAGAACAGATTTCTTGCATGTATTGTCTGCTTGAACCCGCTGTATCAAGAAAGTAATTCTGTAATTCACATTCACAGGACAGATCATGCTGATCATTATTAAAGAAATACTGCATTTTAATCCTTTCCTATCTGCTTATGTGAACTCTGACTGCACTGATTAATATTTAAGAAAGAAAATGTAACTCAACAAGCCAATGCTTCTTGGATGGATTGGAATAAGTTCCAGTCTTCGTCTTGGGGGGAGCCATGGTGATCTTTAGAATCAATAATCTATCATGGCAGGACGGAAGAAAGGTACAACAGGTTTCAATAAACTCTCAACGACATGAACTGACCATGAATTGCCGAGGAGCTTCCGTCTGTCAGTCACACTTAAGTTTCCCACATCTGTGTAGTGTGGAGGAAAACCAAACAAGCACTCCACTTCACTTATAAAGAGGAGGGACTCTTCACCTTCCTCTAGCACAGGGTACTTTCTTGCAGGCCCTATGTACCAGAAACAAAGGTTATTAACTTATACCTATAAGAGCTCCATGTTCAATGAAAACAAACCAAGGAAATAAATCAAACCTGACAGTTGAGAGTGACTATGACTAGTTATTGTTGGGACAAAAGGAACAGCCGCGGTTCGTGGAGCTCTAATATATGCTCCGAGGGTAACAGAGCATTTTGGAAGTTCAAGCAACCTGTTCATTGTGGGAATATTGCCCCAGTAATTTCGAGGGCGTTTCATTGGTACAAATGCAGATGAACAGATCTTTATTGGAATGCAGCCAAGGCACCTGAAATTTCAATAGAAGCAATTAACAGTACATTACACCCAAAACCACAAGATCGTTCAAAACCTTACTGTGATATTTCCTGTCGAGTGCAGACTTCCATTGCTGCTGTATTTTCGAACAACCAGTATAAGTGAAAACCAAACTTTTGAGAATTTTTTTTAAGGTGTTCTAGAATTCGTACGTATTCAAAGAACAATTTACCAGAAGAGCCTTCACCTTGTGGATTTCAAGTTTGATCAGAAGAATAGCATTTACACATTTACTTCCATTTTATAATACAGCAACTCACGATGAAGACCTCTGCGCCTTGGATTGGCTAGACTCAGGTCCTGACAGGGGCTCCCCCCAATTAGCAAGTCTATTCTGCCCATTTCATCTATTTCATGGGCCTGCAGTTTTGTCACACATCCTACTGGGATAACTTTGTTGTGAAAGTGGAAGCGCTGGACTCGGAGAGCATTGTCATCAATCTCACTTGAAAAGTACTTCTCCACTTTCAAACCCAACTTTTGTAAAACAACATAGCCAGTTGATATGCCATCAAAAAGTGACAGAACGCGCAATGGTTTAGTTGAGAGTGAGTCAGTGGCCTCTGGGATATTTATGCTTTGCAATGGCAGATAATGTAATTGAGAATCGACATCAAATCCAAGGAAGTCACCGTGGCTGTCATGCTCCTTACGAGCCTGAAAGGGAAGGTGCACATCCCATACACATTACATCTGAGATATACTGCAACAAAAATGTTCAATTTCACAAACTTACTCCAACTTTCCATCCTCTTTGCCCTTTATGTGGCTTGGTGAAATGTCTCCTATAACCTCTTCCTCGTTTTGGCATAATGCCTCAAATTCGCTGGGGCACTATTTCTCAATTACTGTCACCAGCGCGCATATGAAACAAATTATTTGACGTCAGCAACCTTACAAGATCTGAATGCCACTTCTGTAAGGAGGGCACGGACCGCTACTGATCCACAGTTATCTAAATATGCTGACAATGTAAGCCTCACGACCCATTCATATCACAATGTGAATAAGTTTTTGTATCGTTCGGTTGCCAATGGGGATGAGGCGCCTACTCCATTCAGTACCGCCTTTAATTACCTATCAGTCCTCGCGGTCTATGTGCTGTTTGATAGCCGAAATTTGTTAATTTACGCCTCCAAAATGACTGCATGTTCAACCCACATGTCTTGAATATATCCGTTATTCAATGTGTATCTAAGATCGGCTATTATTAGTAATAAATATCGAATTTGATAGCAAGATTGTGAAAACCCCTTAGTTTTAATTTTAAACTGGGTTGGGGCGAGGGCAGAAGCACCTCTGCTCAAAACAGTATGTTATGCTAGTTTTACCTACAATGAAAACCTTATTATTATACTTTTGTTATCTATATGCAGCCTTCTGTCATGTAAAAGATCTTCATTTTGTGGTGATTTGACATAAATTGTTCTGTGTAATGCACCTTTACTTAATTCAGCAATAGCATATATGGAAGCATTTCATAAAGAAATAAAACTCAAAAAATTACAAGGTACACAATATTACTTAGTTATCCGGTTACCATGCCCATAATGAGTGGCAGAAATGATAGTTTTTGGAGTATCGGTAAGTTCAGAAAGGGTGAGACTAATGTAGTTCACAGATCCATTTATTTTAAAGAAATAACAGGTTGGAGCAATACAGGGTCTTTTTTGGAGCAGCACATATTAGGAATACGTCAGTCATAACTGAGCTTTGCTTTTCTTGAGAACCAACTTCCACTATAACACACAACTGCTCTCAAAATCATAAGAATTGACATAGGGATTGACTGAATTCCATAAACCATCTCATCATTGGCAGGTCGCAAGTGACATGACTTCAAAAGTATGTCACTGCTGGCTGTGGTCCGGGCAGGTCAGGGGTTGGGTTTTGTATCTTCTTGGGCCGCAGTGTTTCTTGTAATGTCATCACAACTGTGGAGATAACAAAAAAAAAAAAGAAGGAAGACCCCACATGAGCATTAACTGAAAGGTATATTACCCCAGGCCGCAACCAAGAAAAATAGTAATGCATGCAAAGCAGTACAGAGCATTTACAAGGGTGAGTCTGAGATATTTGGCACAGAGATACATAGCAAGCATGCAAAAAAATGCAAAGGTTTAGTTCAGATAAGAGGAAGGATCAAACAACTACTTACAAAAAAAAAAAAGGAAAGAAAGTAAGCAAAAAACAAGAAATGTTCGAGTTGAGGTGAATAAATATCTCCTGCAGATTCTAAGTTGGTGGCAGACTGTACCTTGGCTCAGTGGCAGCACTGCAAGGATATGAACTTGCAAGAAGGTGAATGAATAGAAAAGCATGTTTCACTGGTCAGAGCACTTTCTTTATGAACTAAGATTGCAAACACAGCGAAAATAAAAACAATACAGATTACTGCAATATAGAATTTGCAAAGTACAAATTACTGTACTTTAAAAGAAAAATGACAAAAAGAAAATGGAACACTTTACATTTACAAACTTAAAAAAGTCCTATCATAAACCCTAAAAGGCAATGGCTCATAAAGTACCATAAAAAAATTGAATTATGCAGATATTTACCAATGCTGGTATAAAAAAAAATTAGGACAACAATATTTACAGTCTGCATGGAAATAAGACTGAAATGTATAATGAAAAATAGTACAGATGTAGATTTAAGTTGAAAAATTAAAAAGCCAGGCTATTGAATGGAAAACATAGTACTTTGAATGGGGCAGCAGATTACAAGACTACAAGATTGGTTGGCTTATGGCTGCATCAAGTTAGTGAAAATAACACGAATAACACGAATAACACATAAAGGCGAGGGGTGAGGAGGGGACTGACGGGACAGCTATCTCCTCCTCACCCCTTGCCTTTATGTGTTATTCGTGTTATTCGTGTTATTTTCACTAACTTGATGCAGCCTTTGTCACTGACAATTTGACAGAGGAACATAACTCCATCGAGATGATTGCAGAATGCAGTATGTTTCAAGAAGGAATTTCTTTTTTATATTCATTCAATCACAGTCCAATGGATTGTGAATGTATGAATAGAAAAGACTCCGATCCTGAAACATACTGCATCCTGCAGACATTTGGATGGACTTGTTCCACTGTCAAATCATCAGTGGCATTCGCAAGTCACTGTGGTTGAGGGTTGTTGAAGGCATGCGTGATGGATTACTTGAAATTTTTACCTAGGACGACGGCAGACCTCACATCTTGTTACGAATGTAGACACGGGATAGTCTCTGTACCCTTCCACGCGCATGAAAATGTTCTCTCCGACTGTCTCGAAGTCTTGAACAGCATTGGGGTTCTGATCAATGATTTCTGCCTTTCGGGCTTCTGTCACTACAGTCCAGGCTGGACCCGTCCTGAAAATGCAGGCCTTGACTGCAGTGCCATCTCCCTGTGTTCGGGCTCCTTGAGGCGCACAGTCCTGGATAGGCAAAGGTAATAGCTCAATTACAGGGTCAAAGCAGGTCTGAAATACTACAAGTGATTGAATTCTTATCTAACCTCCACAAGCTTGAAAATTGCATTCTCGTCCTTGCAGGGAATGTAGTTTCCTGCAACTTGTGAGTCCGTCGCGTATGTAGACTCTCGTTTCACGAACCAGGTGACCTCCCACCCCATTTTCCTCTTCATCCTTGTTCTGTTGACACTCATTGGTATGAGGGGCACTGTGGCCGGCACAAGCGCTGCCAATTGCTGCAGAATGATGTAAACGTTAATTACAAGACATACATTTGAGGGTTAGGTTCAGCGGCTAGGCTAGTAACTGATACTCACAGTTCTAACTTCTAAATTTCTGGTGCGGTTCACACATGCGCACCAAACCTGGCCAGGGCCGGGAGCTGGCGGTTCTGGCTCCGGTTGGGGCATGATTCTTGATGAAGATAAGTTCAAATTATGCAATTAGCCTCCAACAAAGAAATATTCCGAGGTGGGCTAGGATCAGGCTAGGATCTGGTTTGTGTTTGTAGGGTGGGCTCTCTAGTCCTGCTGGTGGTCGGTAGGCGCAACTGGCCATTGTTGGTCAGTTCGTGCAATACGCAGTTTCAAATTTGCCCACCACAAATACAAGACGTACTCTCACGATCTCACCGCACGCAAGTTTAGGAACGCATTTTCTACTTTATGTAAAACGACTTCAAAACATTGTTTAAATAATTACATGCCTGAATTAAACTACTCCCCTCCTCCCCTCCAAACCCGGCCCACCGTCCCCCTCGTCCCCCTACTCCGCGTCCCGTGAGCGACGAGCGACTGCTTCACTTCTTCTTCTTCCCTCTTTCCCGTTGTGACTTCGCTTAGCGACAGAGCTCTTTTCTGTTCTCTGCTCCCGGCTTTGTCTTGATACAGTTCAACATTTTACTTGAACTTCGAAGTGGCACAAGGTTTACTATTATTTGTATATCTAGTGTTATCTTCGTTGCTCGCACGAACAGACAAATCTGTGATACTTTCTGAGTAAGTAAAACTCTTGGTTAACCATGCTGCCTTCCTAGAGGTTAAGAAATATATTTTAACTATGTGTGTATTTTGCAAACCGTTTATGTCTCTGATATCTGACTGCAATAGATGGTTTACTTTACGGGTAATGGTTGACTGTGTGGGGCGGGGTCACATGATTGGTACGTTTTGGACTTCAGGCCATGCTTTGCGTCTACTAACTTTCATACCTTTGTATTTTCAGTCAACATGGTGATTGTCATAACTAACCATGATAGGAGCTTATCTAAGTTCTGCTCTGGAGCATTGACGCTCGAAAGAGTAATTTCCTGTGGAAAAGAGAAATTGAAATTACCTGAAGGTGTCTCTTACAAGGTATGTACTTCATGATGTGGTGTTGTCCTAATGCATCGGGAACTTGCATGGACCCATGCCTGTTGTACTCCCAACAGAATATCTCTGATTCCTTAATGTTATGTGGAAGTAAGGCCACTCCATTGGACTCGGTTGCATTTGCTGATACCTCAGACATATCTCACTTAAAATTTACATTTCACTTTTGTCGAAACGCTTCCAGTAGTTCCTGCTGGATTTCCTCCTTACATTACCTTCTACATTTCTGTATATAGTCGTGAAATACTTGTTAAGTACCGTAGAATGAAGGTATTGGATTTAAATCGTATTATCATTTCAGTTAGTTTCTGAGATCTGAGGCATGAGCAGCTGAACCCGGCTCTAGTCTATTTTCTGCATTTTCTCACAGCAAAAGCTCATGTAGTGGAGAAGCACAATTCCTCACACTCTTTTCAAAATGTGTTTTTCCTTATTGGCAGGTATTTCTGGATGGAAATGGTGCTGATGCTGGCGTGGAGCTGGATGATGACGACACTTTGGAAGCCCTGACTGATGAAGCGACCGAGCGCTTGGTTTTTATGATTGTACCCGAGGGGAAGTCATGGGTGAGCCGAGCCGAAGGTATGCAGTTTGAGCAGTTTTGTACGGTTCTCTTCAGTTTTCATTTTTCTAATCCTACAATACATTTTTGCTTTGCAGCTGCACTAGCCGCTCCACCTATATGCATTGCGGGTGGTAGTGGACCACGTACAATAACAACTGGTATGATCCTGTTCTTTGAGTCATTCAATTCCGCCCTGTAGTAGTACACTTTTAGCAACTCTAACCTTTTTCTTTGTTATCAGATGTCAATGCTGTTGTTGTAGATCCTTCCCAGCCCAGTTCCTCTAGAGATGCCAATTGTAAGTCGGAATCCTCTTATGTGATTCTTATCCTGTACATATTTCCTCCCATTTCAGTGATGTAATTATCTTCTATCTTTCTTTTGCAGTGTTGCCTGACCATGGCGTAGTAACAACAACCCTCCCGCTCCAGACTTCTACACTTCCTGTCTTTGTTCCATCGAGTACAGATCAGTCAGTTGGCCATGCCTTGCCTATGGACAAGATCTGTGACACACTAGATGAAGCCTTGGAGAAAGTCAGAAGTAACCCACCCGTGCCAAACATTGTGAAGGTGAAGGACACTGCCTTGAGAGTGGTAGCCCAGGAAGTTGGGCGATTTATTATGTCGGATGTGAAGGACTACTCCTTAGGAGTGGCCAGGAAGTACGCGAAGACAGTCATGACTTACAACAACTCACAGTATAAAGATGTCTTCGACCAGTATGTGGGCACTACACTGGTTAGTGACGGGTATGGAGCCTTTGTAAACAAAATTTACAATGGCTTCAATTACCGGAAGTCTGAGGACATGAAGAAGAAGAGGCCCAAGAAGACAGTTGAAGTAGAGAATGGTGATGGACCTGTGAAGAAAGTAAGAGCCAGGAAACTGCGGACCGATTATGGCTGCAAGAGCTTTAATCCGCCTCTTCGCGTCGGAGAGACAAAGGAGACACAGGAGAAGAAAAGACTAGAGCTTCTCGAGTGTATTGAGCGAGGTGAGCATGGGGAAAATGCAGCAAGTCTGGTGGAGAAGACGTATGAGTCGCAAAGGGCTGACATCGTTGACAGCCCAATGAGCATGTTGGGCTCCCACGTGGTGACTCGTTGGCCTTTCCTGCTGAAGGGAAAACTTTTCCTCGTGCATGCCTCGCTCCTAGTAGGAATGGACGATTGCCAAGCTGCTTGGGATGAGCAGCTGGGGTCAAAAGCAGCTGAGATCCTCACATTTATGCGCTGCTTCTGGGCATCACAAGATGCCACCAAAAAGACAAAGAAGTCAGCCCAGGCGAAGGACATGATTGCTCTGATCAAGCAGGTAGATGAACTAAGCATTGTTGAGCGTGGAAAGTTCTGTCAGAGTGTGGCGGTCTTTCGCCTCATTTGTGCCTATATGGGGGAGGCCTTCCAGTATATGGCGTGTATTGTTCCAGTAAGTTATCCTTGTTTTGAGTGTTGTCTACTTTGAAAGTTTGCCTGTGCTACAAATTTGTTCTTTAATCATTCTAGGTAGATGCCACTTCTGAGGACATTCAAGCAGAGGTCAAGTGTGCCAATGAAAACCCCATTATTGTTGTGAAAGGTATGCTGTCTGCTTTTTCATGTAATGTGTTCTGCCTTGATGGTGATGTGGAGGACTCATGTGAACATTTACTTTGGTATGCTTCAGGTACTTCGCTGTTCGACGAGAATGTCATCTGCTCGGTGTACATGATGGACACCATTGCCATAGAGGTCGGAGACTTTGTGCAGGCAGCACTTGTGTGGTACTTGTGCTTTCAGGTCTTCGACTTTTGTTACACAAGAGAGGTCCAGTCTACACTGGAATTCATCCAAAGGTCAGCAATGTTTTAAGTAAAAATGAAGGTGTTATGTTTTCTCATAATTCAGTTACTAATATTGCTTTTTTATTTCAGGTTTTTCCTCAACATTAATCCCCTCAATGGTGATAGGAGAGAGAACCCTAAGAGAAACGTTTCGGTGGTCGACGAGAAAGTGCTCGGACTAGCAAATGCTCTGCGAGCTGCTTCATCACCGTGGACTGTAACTTAGCAGAGGCCTGCAAAGAGCGAGCTATGAGAGCTAACTGCCAGTGGAAAGAGACAAAGAGTTGCGCCTCCCTGTGAGAGAGAGAGTGAGGTGGAGCTGAGCATAGCTCTCATAGCTCGCTTTTTGCAAGCCTCTGCAACTTTGAGTGCGTGTAATTTTGTATTTGTTTCTGACATATGTGTGTTTCAATCCTGATTTACTTGTAATGTAATTTTGTATATTTTGTTAATTATAACTTAGCTCTGCTGACATATGTGTATTTCAGTTACATCCCTAGAAAATCAGTACTGTATTGTACATGCTGTTTCACTGCTGGTTATGGATTTCCACAGCAAAAAAATTTGAAGTTTCACAACCATGTAATGATGTTTCACAACGTTGGTGATATTAGAGGCAGCCACAATAATACATCCACGATATTAATTTTCACAACACAGCTGCTATTCATTTTCAAAAAAATGTTCTCAAATTTCACAACTTTTTCATAACTCTGAGGCAAACCTGCGGCTGATATTTTCATAACTGTGTGCCACATTCTAATAACAAAGCTCTGACTTTTCACAATCTTTTCATATCGGTGATATTAATGGATGTCAGCAGTTTTCATAACACAGTTATGACAATCCACAACGGTGCTCTGAATTTTCACAATCTTTTCATATTGCTGAAGTATAAGCAGGTCCGACAATTTCACAACACAGTTTTGAATTTTCATAACACTTCCAAATCAGTGAGGTGAACATTTTCACAACATGTTATGATTTTTAAATACCGTGCTGTAACAAGGTCTATGAAACTCATAACAACTCTGTTATGACTTTTCATAACTTTTCCATAACAGTGTTGTGTAAATAGTTTCAATACAGAGTTTTGAAAATGTTATGAATATATTGTAACAGT
>CABIKL010003904.1:0-10332 GCA_902196195.1 Aptinothrips rufus | reverse complement strand
CTGCCCTGCCCTGCCCTGCCCTGCCCTGCCCTGCCCTGCCCTGCCCTGCCCTGGACTGCCGCCCCTGGTGGCCACACCGAGTGCAGCGCAGCCCAGGGCAGCCCACCGCGAGAGGCAGGCACTAGGCCCTAATGATACGGCGTGGCGTGGCGTGGCATGTCAGTCACTCACTCGCTCGCACGGTGAAGGGTGGCCGATCAAGGCCGCGTCCAAGTGAACGGACGAGACGTGGGACAACTTGTCTTGTCGAAGTTAACGATGTCCTGCTGCGTGCGCGTCAGCTACTGGATGTTCCTTGTTGTTCTTACTGTGACCAAAGCTGTTCATAATGTGTTCGTCAGAAAATAAGAGTGCATGTTCATGCCATGAAGGGTTGCACGCTGAAGCTTTTACTGCCAAGTCCCCAACTGTCATAACGTACGAACAAATCTGTTCGTATTATGAACAAAATTCACCATATTATGAACAAATTTGTTCAAAATAGGAACAAATTGATTTGTTCGTAGATATGACAGCTGGGTTTTGTTCGTAGTATGACGAAATCTGTTCATAATACGAACAAATTTGTTCGTAAGGAAATAAGAATGTGAGCCTCTGTCTGTCTCGCTCAGAGCACCAGACGTACGACACGTCGCCGCGGATGAGGACGGGTGGGTGGGTCTGGTAGCGAGCGGCGTCCTGAGTTTGTGCGACACGCGTCGGCCTGAGAGCAGCCTTGCTTTGTTCCAGGCGAACACAATGGGAATCTCAGCGTGCGCGGGAATCAGGGAGGGGGGCACGCGGGCCCTCTTGACCGAGAAGTTTGGCAATGCGATGGCACTCTACGGTCCCCTCGCAGCTTTATTTGCCGTCCGGCTCGGCTGTCTCGTCTTTTGTTGCACATTGGCTTGTTGTCGAGGTCACTGGCTGTATGAGTTGTGTGGGGCACGTCTCGCACTGGAAAAAATAAGACCTGTTTTTGATAGCCCTCCAGAGACAGGCGGGTGAAGTAGCACCAGTTTTGGAATTTTTGGGGGCCATGTTGAGAGCTGTACCAAAATGATCAGGACACTCTAAAACGCATTTCTACATAATCCTCCAAACGAGCCCCCAAAATTTTGAAACTGGTGTTAGTACTTCACCCCTGTTTTGGTGGAAGGGCCCCCCAAAACAGTCATTATTTTTGACAGTGCGGATGATCTGCGCGTTTTATGAGAAGTCAGAGTTCTCCCTGCCGCCTCCCTCAGAATATGCTCTCCGCCCGGCCGGTTCAGGGAACAACAAAGCAGCTGGCCCGCAGCAATCGTTTCCTCCAAATGCATGAGTAGTTTGGTTGGCAGTGGGTCACAAGAGAGGCGTCACTACTGCTCTGCAATCTCGAGCGTACTTAGCATGGGGAAACAGCGAGCAAAGGTCCGACTCACCTGCTGCTGCTGCTACTTTTACTGTGCATTCCTGTCGTTCGCCCAGCCTCGACGCTTTTCGTTTTCTGCTTCTTGAATTGTTGTCTGCTTCTAATGTAAATCTTCGGTTCCTCTTCCTAGGCGAAAGGATCTGTAGCTTGAACCATATCGACAAAGAGCACTTTCACAGCGGCAGACGGGTGCACGGTAAAAACGGTTCCTCGGAATCCAAGGAACGGCGTATCCTTTACCAATGGACTTTCAAGGAACCATCCGCCGTTCCTTGGATTCCGAGGAACCGTTTTTACCGTGTGGGGAATAGCTCTTTAACTAAACTATATGAAATGCATCTTTTTAGGCGGTCTTACTTTTAGGACTGGCTTTTTTTTTTTCTTTTGAGTTGAGGCAGAAAAGAATACAAAGACCTAAGTTTCACTGCATTGTGTCAGAAACTTAACTTGAAACTATACCTTTGTACAAATGCTTTATAGGTGTGCACCTCATTAGGGTCACGGGAGAGTGGAATGGCTGACCCTACGTCCTGTTTGTCGCTACCCGCTCCCCTGCCACCACCACCACATCCACACAATGGTCGTAACGTCAACCGTTGTGCAAGGATTACCGGCAATCGGCAGCTGTGGTGTGAAGGTGGGGGGGGGGGGGGGGGGGGGGGGGGGTGGCAGCAGTGTTGCGATTGGTCCCTTTTATGCCCATCCAGAATAGGGTGCTCGTGCTCACTGCTGTAAGTTACACTGTTAATGAAACTGCACTACTTTCAGCACAAAAGAGTGCATTGATTTTCTTTGCTCGATTTACGAATTTAATGCGCACTTTTGCAGGCGTGATGAACCTTTCATCATACTTTTGATGAGGTGATCACTGACGCACATCGATGATGCACTCTTAATACATTTTAATAACAAAAGGTTCGACGCTACGAACAAATTTCAACGGTCGTATAACACTAATCATTTATCCATTTATCCCCAACTGTCATACGTGTGAGCAATTCTGTTCATGTGATCAAAGTTGACCGTATTATGAACAGTTGTTTTCTTGATACGAACCGTTCTTACTGACGGTTTCTTTATCGTTCATAGTTTGACCAAATCTGTTCTTAATATCAACAAATTTATTCCTCAGAAAATGTGAGTACGTCGTTCATAATACAAACAAATTCGTGTGGATGTCATGACGGTTGACATTTTGTTCCTAGTGTGCGAAGTTCGGTACGCATGAACGGAAGGAAATGAGCATTTGCTTTTCCAGTCTACAACCACGTAATCAGAGCCATTGGCATGCTACGGGAGAGAGAGAGGGAGAGATCGGGAAGTAGTTAGCTTCTGAAGCTCGACGTGATCCTAGGAGGGCGTCGCGAGGAAGGAAGGTACCCGAGTACCCGAGCGAGTACCTGACCGGCCCGGCCTTGGGACTCGGTGTGTACGTGTTCCCAAACCTATTACTGTTTGGTTTGGCGCGCGGGTTTGAATGGGCCGCGCTGGCCTTGGCGAGGGGAGAGGAGGAGGGAAGAGGGAGGGGAGGGGAGGGGGTGCCCTGGGCTTCTCTCATTACGCAAGTGGATCCTTGCTGCGAGGAGCAGGAGGGTGAGGGGGGGGGGGGAGGGGGCGTGGCGGGGCGTGGCGGAGCCCGCCGAGGTGAAAATGTACAATTACCAGGTACGTCCCTCCGGGCCGGGCCGCGCTGGTCCGCGCCGGGCTGACTGGCCTCCTCTCCTCCCCTCTCTCTCCTCCCCTCTCAGTGCGCTGCTCACTACTGCCGCTCTCTCGCTCGCTCTCTGCTAGTTTCCTGGTTCTAGTTGCTTCTAATTCGGCCCAGGTTCCGTTTCCAGTCGGAGCCGAGTCCTCTGCTGTCTGACTGATATAGGCCCTGATGGAGTGCCGCGGTAGATTTAGTGCGGGGGGTCCATGATAGCGTGCCGCAGGGCAGGGCGGGCAGGGCAATGCAGCGCTCTCTGTGTTGTGTCGTGTCGTGACCTTTGGCCGTGCTACCGGAATTAGAGAGCAAGGGAGCGCGGAGCGCCCACTGGACTACACTGCCCTGAGACCGACGAGCGCCGACGTCAAACTATTTCAAAATGGCGGGCGTTTAAAGTTAGTTGTCTTTAATTTAGTGTATGTCGTCAAGGTTTTATTTCTTAAATGCAAATTGGTAATAAAACGCTACGAAGGAAATTCCAGGGCCAGATCCTGGTTCCACTCGGACCGGAAACTGGGAGGAAAAAAATATGTTACTGTTAGCGTCGTCAGAACTGTCAACCTGTATCGCGTCTTATTGTATCTGAGGGTCGAATCCTGTCTCGGAAGAATGGAATCACCTCTAAAAAAAAATTATGGCCAAACCTTCTTGGACACTGGCTCGCCTAACACAGATTGTATCCAAAATCATGCCACCAGAAGTGTTTAATATAGGATGCTGTCTCTGGGGTCCTCTGAAACTACTCAGAATCTGGCTACTGGTATTATTGTGCAGAGAAATAAGCGCATTCAAACTTTTGGGGCAAATTTGATAAGAAAGACATTCCACCAAATTATGTTCATTTTGACCAATAATTTAGGCCACTATTTGGACCTTCCACGTCTGTCACATTCTTCTTAATGATCTCACATGGCAGTGATGAAAATGTCAGTGTTTTTGCAACTATATTTTTCCAGCCGTTTGATTTGAAAGGCCTCTTTCACGTTCATTATATGACCTAATAATACCATTATGTCGGCGTGGCGTGGCGTGGCGTGGCGTGGCGTGGCGTGGCGTGGCGTGGCCTTGCCGCTGATGGGCTATCTGGCCCACGCAATGCTCGCAGGGGGTGGACGTGTGATCCCGGCGCAGCCAGCGCAGCCAGCGCAGCCAGCGCAGCCTCCCGGTCCAGGACCGGGTTACTCAAGCCCGATGCTATCTGTCTGCCTGTATCTGGTCTGGCCTGGCCGGGGCGTTGCACTGCGGACAGCACATCACATGCCGGCTAGAGCGGGCGGGGCGGGGCGGGGCGGGGCGGGCCGGGGCGGGGCGGGGCGGGGCGCAGACAGTTACAGTCAGATGATGATGACGATCGGAACAGGTTCGCTACGCCTGCGCTGCTCTCGTTGTGTTCGTGATTCTTGTCGAAGTGAATCTATCGCCGTGCTGTGGCTGCTGTGCTTTATGATTGGAATTAATCGGAGCGCAAGACATGACAAGTCATTGATGCGGACATACCCTGCCGCCCGGCCCTCAATCATTGCCGTTAATGCTGGCTGCCCTCTCAAACATGTCCGAATATTTCTTTATCTCTGATACATTTGTCCCTCGCTCTTTAGTTTTGTCAATAGTTGAACTATTTTTCGTAATTCATTCTTTGCACTCTTCATCTCTTTTACTGTCAACCCCCCACCTGCTTTATTATGAAGAAAATTGACCATATTATGAACAAATTTGGCCACAATACGATCAACTTGATTTCTTCATAGCTATGACGGTTGCTTTTTGTTCGTAGTATGACCTAATCTTGTCATAATGTGAACAAATTTGTTCGTAGGGAAATACGCGTTTGCGTTAATATTTCGTACCACTTTGGATTTTGACTGTTCTCTTTTAAATTTTACGAAGAGGAATGTCGGGCAGGTCTGGGAAGGCCTTTGGTCTTGGCTCTTAGCTCGAGTAGCTACCGCTTCGCGCCTTGTGGCTCAATAATGGGGCAGTTCCTATTCGGGCGCCCCAGTTCCAGTAACCCAGCCGGACTTCTTGATGCCATCTGTACCCGTCTTCGCAACTTTTTGCCAGGCCTTCCTTGTGCTTTCTGTTGGACTTGTAGCTAACCCCGCTTCGTTGTCTGTTCACAGGTGAGTGCTGCGTGCCGTGAACTGCCGCGCCGTGGACAGGAAGTCTTCGAGCCAGGCAAGGCAAGGAGCCATACCAAATTGCATTTTCGTTTCGCCAACTACGTCTTAGCTCCAGAATCGAAAATGTTTTCTTCATTATTTAAAAATGAAATTACTAAAATTTAATTTGAAAAGTGTCCAGTCCACTTTTGCTTTCCGCGTGACAACCCCTTGGCTCTTCCTTGGGCAGTAGTATAGGTGCCCCACATGCTTTGCCTATACTTTAAACGTCTATTAATCTTTCTGTCCAGATTTAGACTTTTTGAAACACAGGCCTAGCTAGGATTAGTGACAATTTTGTTTTTCTACTTGGTGAGACAATTTGTACTAACTCGGTAGTAAATTGGTACTATATTGTAGTAATTCTAGTTATGTACAGAAACATTACTTCGTCCGAACAAATAAAAAGTCACTAGACATTCAGAGTGTATACACGCCACCTGCTCAGAGACGGACACAAATAAAAGGCGTGAACATCGCGGCCGTTAGCTGGTCACCGCCCCTTGGAGCCGAGCGGAGAGTGCGACTCAGTGCAGGCCAAGTTCATAAAAGTAGTCATTTCCTGTCGCTGGATGCGCGACTGTAGTGAGTGTCTCGATGAAAACACAATGGAGAGTTGAATCACGAAGTTCGTTCTATGTCGTCGCTGCGCAATGTGTATACAAAGCTGCGCCCGACTCCATGTTGCTTTGAGAGAATCTTACCGTGATTGCGCGAGGTTTACTGCTGCTGTCTCTCGCATGTGTCGCCCCAACAGTCGAATGTGGCCCCGCCTGGCTTGGCGTACCGGCTCCAGAATGGCCGCTGGGGGAGGGGGGGGGGGCTGCACTGGCATCCCATTGCCAAGTTCATTCAACCCATCCGCTTCGCGCACAGGCGTGTAGACTGGCTGCTCCATCTCGACCTTTGTGGGCGCGGCGCGGGTGCGGCCGGGCGTCGTGCGGCGTGGCGTGGCGGGGCGTGGCGGGGCGTGGCGTGGCGTGGCGGGGCGGGGTAGGCCGTAAGGGGCAGTCATGCGTAGCTTGCGATTAAATGAAAACACGCGGGTATTGTACGGTGCAAGGTGATGTACGTCCGCCTGTTCTATAGACAGACAGGACAACACAGCGGCCTATAACCGCACTTGACTGCGTCGGGTTGTGAGCGATCGCCTGCGCATTGTCCGGTGCCTTGAGTGTACGGGGGCAACCCTTCTCTTCACTACTAAAACCTTTCAAAGGATTTCTTCGTCTTACGAAGGATTTTAAGCATACGTAAGGTTTCGAAGAATTTTCTACGTAAGAACGTAGGATTTTCTTCGTATTACAAAGGATTTTCTTCCTATTTACGGGAGCAAACGAGCTGTCTTGGTTTCATTCCGTGCGACAGCGCGTTCTGAAGGGGAAAAAGGGGGGGGGGGGGGGTGACCCCTAGATACGCGCGTGACGTCTGCTTAAATTCATCCAGGCTTTACAGGCGAAGGGTTATTATCACTCGGATGTACTGCTGAAATGAGTTGCACGTAGGATATTGACTGTTCGCGGGTGCGTGCAGAACGCGCTACCTCCCTTTGAAAACTTCGCTGGATCCGCACCTGCGCCTCCCCGCGACGCAGGTACAGCACTGTAGTCTCCAGTTAGCAACCGGACCACTGTGCTCCAGTTGTCTGCGATCTGGATGGCCTGGTGGGTGCGCAGCCAGGCAAGTGACTGGCTGCGGACTAGACGAGGCCCCGCCCCGCCCCGCCCCGTCCTCTCCGTGCTCAGCTCATGCCGTGAAACGCACGATTTTATTATCCATCTCGATCGAGAAATGGTTGGCGAAAATTGTGGCCTTCTACGTATCTTTATCTGTATCTGAACAGTGTCCCTCTCCGGCCGGCGAGGCACCTCCTTGGCGCAAAGCACCTCAAGATAGGGTCCTTTCGGATTCGTTTTGATTTTACATCGCGCTTCTTTTCTCCCCGGTTGTGCTAGTCACCTCTCTTGGATCCCCCCGAGTTGAGGTCTCCTCACCGTTCGTCTGTTGTTTTCCGCTTGACGAGCATGATCCGAGCAGTAATTATACCGTGAACGAGGTGACCTTGACATTGCCCGAGACATTGCCATGGGTAGCGTGGCTCGTGCCAATCAGACAAATGAAATGCGATCATTTCGCGTCCACGAATCATTCATAATGGATGTGTAACAAACACGTCTCTTCTCTAGTGGGGCTTCCCCTGGAAAAATGCAGTGGGCCGCGTCCAATATAACTATAAATACTTCGTCTCTGCCTGTGCGCCGACTGTGCACAATGCAAGGAGAAGGTGGATTTGGGATTGTTCCTTGGGGTTGGGATTTCAATGCACATTATCCCTGAGTTTCACAAAAAATATCAACTTTTTGTAGAATAACTAAGAAGTCCAATTTCAGATTTTGTGGTTTTCGATGTATACGGTATTTGTTTGCCGTGTGAATTGATAGCCGGCTGGTCGCATGCGGCCGTGTGGGCGTGGCTGCCGCTGGCGCGTGCCGCTCAAGGGGGGGGGGGGGGGGGGGGGGGGGATCCTACCCTACTGTTCCTCGGGGTCCTCGGTGTGGTGTGGACCCCGCTGGGCCGCCCGTCCCGCTCTAAAGGTGTGCACAGCTGGTCGCCCCATCCAGGTGTGTCCTCGCCAACGTAACGTGGTGCGGCGAGGCCTGACTAAAGTCCGACCCATTGATAGGCTCGGAGCGCGGCGCGCGGCCCTGCATGGCCCTGGGCTGGGCTGGGCTGGGCTGGGCTGGGCTGGGCTGGGCTGGGCTGGGCTGGGCCCCGCGGAGAGGAGCAGAGCAGAGCAGCTGCTTCCGTGTGCTCCCACTGGATCCAACGGCGTCATCAGTTGTCAGTGGCATGACCTCGAGTTATAAGGAGTCACCTTTGACCGGGTCCGCTGCAGCGGCTATGGGAATGATTGCAATAACTCCGACGATCTGAAGTAATCGGCGCTTAAGAACTTTATAATTAACGCGAATTTACAAAAAATAAAATAATGCCATCTATTATGAGGGAATTGAAGCGTTTTCCGACGTTAAGAACTCTCAAGTGCGTCGCGGAGGTTCATAAAGTAAATGACAATAATAATGTCATAAGACTTGAAGTACGCAGCAGCCTCTCTGTTATTGCCCCCTCCTGCCCTGCCTTGTCTTGCCCTGCGCAGTGCAGCCTCGACCTTGCCAGGCCCTCTGCGTCTGCTAGAGTGTGCAATTAAAGATTAAAACGGATGGTTTCCGCTGAAACCACAAGCCCAAGTGGCAAGTGGCACCAAGATGCCGTGCTCTCACTGCCGCCCCGCCCCGCCCCGCCCCGCCCCGCCCCGCCCCACCCCTTCACATGCATGACGCGACGTTCTCAGCTCCTTTCGTTTTACGCAACTCCCTACAGAAGTTTAATTTCCTAAGGCACGACAGGCTTTTTCTTCCTCGTTCTTTTGCGGAAACCGGTATATCATCTTCGCGGGTCTTCGGCCTCCAGACCATTGAACCACTAGGACCAGCTCGGGTCGGGGAAAAACCGTCCATTACACATACTTTTCGTTAGCAGAGACTCAAAGTTGACGCATTGTGGGACTATATTCCATGACATTTGACGATTTTTCTTCAGACAGGTTAGACGATTCTTTTCTGTTGCATAATATTTTCAAAGGAAATATTTCTGCTACCAATCTGAAATATAAGAAACTGCGTTTCTTCACAGTTTGCCTCGTCATGGGTGCTACCGCCGCGTCAGTCTTGTTGTTGTTAGAAACACTCTCTTTACGCCCTTCTTTAAAGCTATTAACAGAAGCTGACGGTTCTTCTCCGAGTTGACCCTAACTCGTTTGTTTGAGTGTGCGACCTGTCGTCAACCAGTAGGCCCACGATCCTCTTTGGGAGCTCGTCGAGAGGCAGACGCTATGCGACTGAAATTAATCGAATCGCTCTTCAACTGTGAAACGCGAGACTGATTGAAAGTTTAAACTGCGCCCATTCAGCGCAAAAAGTACTAGTACTGTAGTCTACCGCGGCCTCAACCGTGGTTAATATATCCTTGGACCTCCTTGAACATGCTGTTTGCGTGTCATGTTTCGCTCCGAAAGAAATATGGATGTCGTTTTATTCTCCTGTGCCATGCTGCTTGACGCTTGATCGCTCCTCGTGGCGTGGCGTGGTGTGGCGTAGCGTCTTGCATAGATAGGTTTGGAGCCGCGCAGCTCCACAGGGGCTGATCGGCGATCGGGCGGGGCGCGGCGGGGCCGGGCGGGCGAGTCGGGGTGGGAGGGGCTGGGCTGGCCAATGTTCCCACGTCCCGCGCCGCGCCGCGTCTGCTCCGTGCGCCTCTCCGCGAGTCCTCTCCTCTCCTCTCCTCTCCTCTCCTCTCCTCTCCTCTCCTCTCCTCCTCTCCCCTCGCGGCGCCCTGCCCTGCCTTGCCTTGCCCTGCCCTGCCCTACCTGGCAGCAGAGCAGTGCACCAACCAGAAATGGGGCCAGCGTCTCGACAGAGTCTGCAAGACGTGACTGCTTGGCGCGGGCGGGGCGGGGCGGGGCGGGGCGGGGCGGGGCGGGGCGGGACCATCAGGTGTACAGGTTCACAACGTCGCAGATCCCGACCGCTGGGGCCCAGGTCCTGCGGATTCTCCAGGGCGTTTGGCCGCTTGACTGCGGGCTGCCTGCTGTGACAAGGTCGAGGGGTCAGTCAGTCCTCTAATCATTTGTACAGAAATTACGGTATTTTTCTGCGTGAGAAACTTTGTTATTTTAGATCGCTTTCGAAGGAAATCTAAGATTACCGGAGCTATTCAGTACTGCAATTATCATAAACAGACCAAAACTACCAAAACATCAACTCAATACTAGTTGGTTTCATTGCCTATAATCCGATGTAATCGTGCAATGCTGTGTACATATTTTAGTCGAGTGACTGACCCCTCGGACAAGGCCGCGCCGCGTGGCTAAAAGTGACGCCGGGCGGTCAGGGGAGGTCAGGAAGGTTATGACGGTACAGGTGAATTGTTTTCTAATGGCGCCGGCCTTGGCTATATCTCTCTCATTGCAGTTTCACGAGGCACGAGCTGAGTGCCCAGCATGGTGCCAGTGAGCC
>CABIKL010003903.1:0-10333 GCA_902196195.1 Aptinothrips rufus | reverse complement strand
ATTTCATATCTCTCTTCCGACTGCAAGTATACACGATAATCAAGCGACTAGCTACATTGGGCCAGTCAAGATGTTCTTTCTCAGTGCGGTTCTTGAACCAGCATCCACCGCTAGGTAAACCCGCACTGCAATATAATGCTCGCCTTGGCCGCTAGGTGGCAGCAGAGCCAGTCATTAGCGGTCATTAGCACCTTGTCCACATGTCAGCCAATAGCAGTACAACTCAGTGCAGCTGCGGTGGTGCGGCGGGGCGGGGCGGGGCGGGGCGGCGAGCTGCAAGTCAATGACTCCCTGGCCTACGGCCTGGCCAATGGCTGCGACACACTATTATTACTTGAGTGTCACAAAGGTTGGCACGCCCGGCCGACGGGACCTCAAACACCCCTTCTATCATGTTGGCTAGCCTGGCCGCGACCGAGCGCGCCGCGCCAAGGTAAGCCCACCGCACCGCGCAAGGAACAAGAGCGCCTGATTAAAAAATCAAGAAAAGTTGGAGCTGTGCCAGATCGCTTGTTCCCGCCTCATGTCCGAAATAGGCTAGGTTGGTAGCAGTGGGTCGGCCGGTGGCAAGTTGGCTGATTTGATACGACTATTGACACTTCTTCGAGCATTCAAATGGACACAAGTTCTGCTTTGCATGGATAAATTTGAAACCAGAACTGGCGTGCCCTTGCGAGTCTGACTGGGAAAGATGCAAGCTGAAACGAGGTGGCCGACAGAATGGATGCAGGCCGACGTGCGACGCGACCTATGGCGGAGTACCCCTTCTCAAGTAGACATACACGCTACCATTCGCTGCCTCGAAACGAATTTGAAAAAAATGAAAAATGAATGAAAATAATAAAGAGACAAACAGGGTGGGCTTTGAAGAGTCCGCCATGCCCAGCTCACACCCCGTCCGTCCACTCGAGTCGATCAAGACGGCGTATTAAATTTCCATCGCTTTGAGATGATGAGCGCGATACCGCCAGGGCTGCGCGGCCGCACAATACCTGCCGGCGTGGCGTGGCGTGGCGTGGCGGGACCAGCCCGACCCTTGGGGACCCTACTCTCCAATCAGAGCGCGACCTGCATAGGGGTTGAGGGGGGGTCGTCGAGATTCATGACAATAAACGACGCCGCGAGCTCAGTAGGGCTGCAACCACATCCACGGGGGAAGATGTCACGACCCAGGTAGTTTGGACACGACATCACTAATAACTTGCGAAGTGCTTCTTTCGGTACTAAAGTATGTCCACTGTTTCTAGGATTTCGGAAATTTTATTATACTTTTCGACAGTAATTTGAAGACTATGGCCATTCCAAATTTCCACTGTTTATGGGCTGTTATTTTTTTGACCAAATGACCAAAATTACCATTATTTTTCATGGCGAGAAGAAAAGTACCATAAAAAATACTGGTAAAAGTTTTACCAGCAACTTTCTGTGGTAATGACCATACTTCAAAATACAGTGCGAACTTTGCTATATTTTCTCGATTTTTCAGAACAGTCCCTACAGCAGCTTCCAAAGGTTTTTTTTTCTGGCGTCGACTACATTCTCAGTAAACAGAAATGAATGGATTTCTGTAGTTGGGTTGCACGTTTGTGACGCTGTCCTCACCTTGGTTGAGAAGCCGCGATCACAGATGGTGCACTTGAAGGGCCGCTCCTTGGTATGGGAGCGGTAGTGGATCTCCAGCGCAGAGTTGCAGGCGAAAGTCTTGAAGCAGATGTTGCAGGTTGTGTTGCCCCGCACTGCAAAATTAAAAAGCATAGTGTTAGTTTACAGATTCAAAGTACATTCATAAAACAATAAAATTTTCGAAAAACTGATTAAAAACAAAATTCGTTACTGGCAAAATTTTTGCAGCGAAAGATATTACAGAAAATATGCCAAATCAGTTTTAAAACGAATTTTGGCTTCATGTCATGTGTTAAATGTTTCCAAGCAGTATCACCGCCACTTGAATTCTCAAGAAATCGGTTGAATGGATGACACTGCATGACCCAAGGACTTGATCGAGCAGCCAAGTGGTTTACTTGCACTTACCGGCCGGACTCATGGGGAACCCCATGGGGCTGAAGGCGGTCGAGGTGAGCACGGAGGAGGTGAGGGACGACAGCGCCGAGGTCATGAGTGCTCCGGGTGACACCGAGGGCCCCGGGCCCACGTGCGGGGGCAGCAGTCCGAAGGCCGAGAAGAGCCCGGGGGGCGGGTGGTGGGGGGCGGGGAGCGGCGCGGGGCCGGGCCCGGGGCTGGAGCCCGGCGCGCTGCCGCTGGACTTGGGGGTGAGGTCCAGGGCGCCCAGCGACCCGCTCTCCGAGGGGCTGGGGCTGGCGGGGGGCGGCGGCGCGGAGGCGTGAGAGGGCGACACGCTCGCCCGCGACATCTCGGAGCCCAGCGGGCTGGTCAGGCTGGCGCGCGGCGACAGGGGCGAGCGGTCCCCGTTCATCAGCACGGAGGGCCGCTTGGTGCTGAGGTTCAGCTCCTCGCCCGTCCTCATCTGCGACGCCATGGTGGTGATGGTGCGCACTTGGTTCTCCAGGGCGGCCAGCGAAGTGGAGAAGGAAGGCATCACCTGCTGGGGGGTGCCCGACCTGCTCGAGCTGCTGGCTGCGTCCTCACCGTCCCGCTCTCTCTCCTTCTCCCTCTCTCTCTCCCGTTCACGCTCCCGCTCCCGCTCCCTCTCTCGATCTCGTTCTCGCTCCCGCTCCCTGTCTCTCTCCCGCTCCCTGTCTCTCTCGCGCTCCCTCTCTCGCTCCCGGTGCTCCTTGTCCCTCTCCCGCTCGTCCTCGCCCTCGCGCTTGATGTGCACGCGGGGAGGGTGCGGCGCGCCGTGGGCGGCCATGGACGGGAAGCCGGCGGGCAGGAAGGGCAACGGGTAGCCGGGCAGCGGGGGGAAGTCCCTGATCTCGGCGGCTCGGATCTGGTCCAGCGTCAGGTCCGTGGGCTCGCCCGTGTGCAGTCGGATGTGCTGCTGCAGCACCAGCGCGTTGGTGAACTTCTTGTGGCAGACGGGGCACTGGTGCAGCACGCGCATGGGCGGCTTGATCCTGTGCACGCCCATGTGCGTCTTGAGGTTGCCCTTGGTGGTGAAGGCGCGGCCGCAGATGCGGCAGCGGAAGGGCCGCTCGCCCGTGTGCGTGCGGTAGTGCATCTGCAGCGCGCTCTTGCACGACAGCACGCGGTGGCACACCACGCACTGGTTGGGGTCCGTCAGCTTGTGCTCGATGTTGTCCACCAGCTGCTGCAGCTTGCTGGTCTCCGAGGTCTTGGTCACCTCGATCAGGCTCTCCCAGGAGTTGTCGTTGGAGCCGGGCCGCGGCAGCAGGCTGTTGTACAGCACGGGGTCCTTGACGGGGTCGATGTCGAGCGGCAGGCCGGGGATGGGCGTGCCCACGGGCGTGCCCCCGGGCGTGCCCACGGGCGTGCGCGGCGTGTGGCCGCCCGAGGACGTGCTGCTGGGCGGGGAGGCGGCGTGCGGGAAGGCGAGCCGCGCGCGGCCGGACAGGCCGGGCTTGGCGGACAGGTTCTCGGGCTGGTCGTCCATCAGCTCGTCCTCGCTGTACCTGGCCTGGCTGTCCATGCTGCAGTCGTCGTACGCCATGTCCACGTCCATGTCGCCCATCTCATCGGCTCGCTCCTCTTCCCTCCGCAGCATCATCTCTCTGTCTCTCTCCCGCTCCCTGTCTCTGTCTCTCTCCCGCTCCCTGTCTCTGTCTCTCTCCCGCTCCCTGTCTCTGTCTCTCTCCCGCTCTCTGTCACTGTCTCTCTCCCGCTCCCGGTCTCTGTCCATCTCCCTCTCCCGTTCCCTGTCTCTGTCTCTCTCTTCCTCCTCCCGGTCGCGCCGCCTCTCCTCTTCCTCTTCCTCCTCCTCCAAGGAGCGGTCCAGCTCCTCCTTCATGTCGCCTCGCTCCTGGTCGCTGTCGTCCTTCGGGTCGTCCTGGGCGGGGCTGCGCGGCGGGGTGCGCGGCGGGCTCCTGGCGCGGGGAGACGCGCTGCGGTCACGGGATCGCGACCGGTCCGAGTAGCGCGGCAGTGACCTGGGTGAGTGCGGCGGGCTGGGAGACCGCGGTGAGCGCGGGGAGTGGAAGGGCGAGTAGGGCCCGGGCGGCTTGCTCAGGTCGGCGGGGGCGTCCTGGTGCGAGTCCATGCGGTCGAGTCGACTGTCCAGCCTGCTGTCCAGCCTGCTGTCCAGCCTGCTGTCCAGCCTGCTGTCCAGGCGCGGCCCGAACAGAGACAGCGGCAACATGGGTTTGAGCGGCGGCCCGT
The DNA here is from genome assembly GCA_902196195.1 of Aptinothrips rufus. NCBI lineage: Eukaryota > Metazoa > Arthropoda > Insecta > Thysanoptera > Thripidae > Aptinothrips > Aptinothrips rufus. The sequence goes on along the minus strand of CABIKL010003903.1, from coordinate 6,079 downwards.
GCGAGGAGCCGTGGGGCGGCAGCAGGCCTGGGGGCGGCGGCCGGTACAGCGGGGGCGGGAAGTGCAGGAAGGGGTTGTGCGCGGGGTGGCCGGGGGGCGGCCCGTGGGGCGGGGGTCCGTGCGGCGGCCCCGGGTGTCCGGGGTGCACCCCCGGGGGCAGGTTCTCCAGCTGCCCCAGCTGGGCCAGCAGCGGCGGGTGGTACTTGTCCAGATGCTCGGGGACCGGGTTCGGGTTCATCTTGACGTGCGGGAACTTGGCGCTGTGCCGCTGGAAGTGCACCTTGAGGTTGCCCTTGGTGGTGAAGCGGCTGCCGCACACGTTGCACTTGAAGGGCCGCTCGCCCGTGTGCGACCGGATGTGGATCTGCAGCGCCGAGTCCGAGCCGAACACCTTGCCGCAGTAGCGGCAGCGGTGCTTGTAGAAGGGGTCAGTGCGCTTGCCGTCGTACGGAGACATGGAGCCCTTCTTGCGGAAGGCGAGCTCGTCGGCCAGGTTGTTGGCGAGCAGCCCCTGGCTCGCGTTGTCCAGCACCTCCTGCGCGCGCCGCTGCAGCATCTCCAAGGTGTTGGGCTCGTCGGGCAGGGGCGGGTCCAGGTTGGTGATGATGGAGGAGGCGAAGGAGGCCGACACGGAGCACTGCGGCATGCCGGTGGGCTGCTGGTCGTGCATGATGGGCTTGTCGCGGTCCCTCTCTCGCTCTCTCTCCCTCTCTCGTTCCCGCTCGCACTCCCTCTCCCGCTCCCTCTGCTCTCTCTCGCGCTGCTCTCGCTCGCTCTCCTGCGGGCTGGGGGCGGGCGGCGCGGCGGCGGGCGGCGAGTCGCTGGGGGCGGGCGAGGGCGAGCGCATGGCCTCCTCCTTCAGCTCGGCCTGCTTCTGCAGCAACTCGATCTGCTGCTGGGCCTGCTGCACCTGCTGCAGCAGCGCCGCGGCGCCGGGAACCTGCGCGGCCAGCGCGAGGAGACCCCCCGGGGCCGCGTCGGGCGGCGGCGTCCCGGCGCCGGGCGTCGGGGCGCCCTCGGGCTTGGCGGCGGCGAGCAGCTGCTGGATGAGGTTCAGCTGCAGCACCTGCTGCTGCTGCAGCGTGAAGAGCGTGTTCTGCAGCACCGCCAGCTCCTGCAGCGCCGCGCTCTTGTCGGCGTGCGCGAACTGCGCCACGGCCACCTTGGTGTTCTGCAGCGTCTCGAGCGTCACGTGGCCCGGCACGGCGGGCAGGGCGAAGTCGCCGTCGGCCGCCTCGTTGTCCTCGCCGTCGACGCTGTTGTTGTTCTGCGCGTCCTGCCGCTGCCGCTGCCGCTTGTTGTCCTCCTTGTCGTCGTGGTCCTGGTCCAGGTCCTGGTCCTGGTCCAGGTCGGAGCCGCACGTGTCCTTGTGGGCGAGGAAGTCCTCGCGGCCGGGGAAGGCCACCTGGCAGCGGCGGCAACTCATCTCCCCGAACGCCTCCCCCTCGCCGCCCGGCGACACAGCGCCAGCCCCGCCGGCCTCAGTGCCCTCGCCTGCAACAAGCAGAATAACAATTTACTAAACAGGTAAAACCATCCTCAAAATCGTTACTTTACGCTAGAGTTTAATATAATTACGGTCGAGGGCTCAATCACTCGGCCAAAATATCTATACACATTGATTACATCGGATTACAGGCGCTAAAATCAACCATTGAGCTGAAACTTTATTGCTTTTAGTCTGTTTATGATAATTGCAGTACAGAATACCTAGGGCAATCTTCAATTTCTTAGGAAAGCGATGTAAAATATCAATAGTTCTAACGAAAATTTTGAAGCTTTATACCGATGATTACAGACTGACTGACCTCTCGACTATGGCACACTGCGCATTGAGTTGTAAACTAACGGCGAAAATACTAAAATTCAACAGAATGTGATATGTTGAAAATAATATACGATTTAAGATTGTCAGCAATGTTAGAATGCTAGTATCGTTTCGTCAAGAACTATAGGAGGAGTCTTTAAGATTTCATTTCATTTTCATAACGATATTTCTCGATGATTAAAAAGCACAGAGACGAACCCAAAGCCAGTATAACAACAAGTTCACTTTAAGAGCTTCATACCATTCCATGGCTCGGATCCCAAGTTTTAAAGCCCTCAGCATTAGTCCCCGCCATGCCTAAGTAACACTGATATCACCAACCATCCAATCCGTGAGGCGAAGTGATCGGGGTTTAAAACACGCAGAGTAGGCCTAAAGTTTAATGAGCAGGTTTCACCCAGAGGGCTGGTGCATCCTGCATCCAGCATCCCGCGGTCCAGAACGAGAACCAGAGTGCAGTTAATGAATGCATTAAAATCTGACGTGACAAGACTCCACGGCGAGACTAGAACTTCATCACCAAGGAGGAACCCTGGGCTCGAGTGTCATTTTCGAAAAACCGGCTATCTTTCGTCTCACAAGAAACTTTGAAGGGAATGCTCAGTACAGAACCGAGAGCCCAGCCGTTCTAGGCGGTCCTAGCCACTAAATGAAAATGAATGGAAGCAGATCCTGGCGGCGTTTTCACCTGACTTTAATTGTCAACTTGATTAGCACTTTCGTAATTCAATAATGCCGATCAAACCACAAATCGAGCGCGCACACTTATACTGTGAACACAACATATCACTTATCATCGCGATGTAGTTGAGATAGACGGAACACAGAGGTACAGTACATCCTGCGCTCCAGGAGGATAAACAACACAATCACAGCCCACTGGGGGACACACTCCATAAACGGAAATGAACGTCGCACAACACACGGGAGCCTGCCTCACCGGGTAGCTCGGTGCAGACGCTATCTTGCACCATGACCGCTAGTCACACTCATGAAGGGCTTGTTTCCAGGTCACTGCCGGGTCATCACACACTTCGCACGACACGGCCAGCACGGCCACACACACAACCTACTCGCGAGGCCGTCCCCTGAGTACTGAGCGCCGTGCGCCGTCGCCGTGGTGCGGCCCGGCGGCCCAGACCGAGCTGGCTGGAGGTCCGCCTGGAGTCTCGGCGGGACGGTGCTGCGCTCTGGCGGCGGGATCTCTCGCCAGTCTCCGCCCTCCCCTCCCTCTCCTCCAGCGCTCAGCCCGCCCCTCCCAACCTCCCCTCCGGTGCCGGTGGCCACGCGACGTCCCTCCCCTCCCCTCCCCTCCCACCTGCACTGGCCCCGCTCCCCTCTCCTCCCCTCCCCGACGGCGACAACCCCAAGCGTCTCGCCCACCCCCGCCGCGCCCCCACCCCTCCCCTCCGCAGGGTTTCAGATCTGTCTCATGGCCCCGTCAATTGTAAAAGCTGCGCACACAAATACATTCTGAAACACAGCTAGTGCGCGCCGCGCCCGCCGTGGCGGGGGAGGGGAGGAAGGGGCATTACTTTTAACGTCGCGGGGTGGCGGGGGTGTCTTTGTGCCGCGTGTCGTTACAACTCCCTACTGCTGCTGGTGAAGGGCCGGGGGAGGGCGGGGGAGGGCGGGGGGTGGCTGGAATATGAGGGAGGAGGCAGCGAAAGTTTCCTCAATAAACAGACGCTTTCACGCGGACAGCGAGGCAGTCGCGGTTGAATGCGGTGTGCCATTGTTTTCGACGTGCCCTGAGTTCTGATGCAGACTTTTTGTCCGTCGAAATATGTATGTGGTGCTGAGAGTGGACTGGAGCTGGAGCTGTCCTGGAGCTGGAGAGGACTCCGCGAGTGACAGGTGTGAAATCTACCGTCGCATTCATAACACGGCGCGACCTCCACCGCGGGAGACAAAAGCCAGCGACCCGGTCCAGCGCTGCACAGCGCTGCCAACGGCCAAAAAGAAAGAGGAAAAGCTTTCGGGACAAAAGCCCGCCAGAGTTTGACACTTCTCTCACACCAATTATTTCTCAGACTGACATATCCGATCACGAGCCAGAGAGGTCTCTGCTCGCAGGGGGCATTGTTTTCACCTCGAATTGTCGCGCTCCTCGCGATTCGTGGAAGAGCACAGCACCCACTGCTCCCCCCCCCCTTTCCCCCCCTCAAACAATTGAACTCTTGGCCAGCAAGGCACCCGATTCACGCCCCCACTCCACCCTTCAAACAATTGAACTCTCGTCCAGCAGAGTTGATTTTAAAGGTCAGTAGGACGGTGCAGCGTCTTCTGACCGGTCTTCTAGGACCAGATCAAGAGTTGGCGGTTGTAGCCCATTCCAGGACCCTATCACCCAGGACCCGGGCAGGCATCACGTGACCAGCCTCACCTGAGAGAGACTGAGTCACGTGAAGGGACCTTCAGTGCGGCGTTTGCTCCACTCCCGCTCCAGTGGCCACTCTCCACTTCCAGGCTCTCGCTGTGTCGACAACTATAATATCCTGATCATGACATTTTCTTCTGAGAGAAATGACTACAAATCCTTGCAGTCCGACACACGTCGGTCACTTGTGGCGATAAAAGTTCTAAACTGATTTGGGTAACGGCATTGTCGTGCAGCGGCTATGATAACATTTCTTGAAAACAAATTAGCCGCGGAATTGTCGTCAAAGTGACCAGTGGAATTTTTACAGTGCTCCTAGCTGTGGACACCACAGCTATAAATAAGGAACAGACAATTGAGAGTCGCTCCCGCGCTGGCCCTCGGTCTAGTCTAGTCGCGATACTCTCGATACCTCGCTGCTGGAACCAGAAGCAGCGCGGATGACAAGTAAGAGGTTGGAGACGCGGTGGGGCCAGATCGGGGAGGGGGCGGGGGGGGGGGGGGGGGGGGGGGGGGGGGGGGGGGGCAGAGAGAGTCTACCGTCTCGCCCGAGCTATTAGAATAAATGGAAGAATGGTAATCACTGGGACTGGGGACAGCACCGGGCGACGACTGTGGTTCGGTGCCGGTGCCGGGGGAGGGGAGGAGGAGTACTTGATGTATAGAACTCGCCGGCGGGGTTGTACAGAATTCAACCTCGGAATTTCGATGACGGAGCAGTGTGCTCCCTGTTCCACTTAGTTCCTCGTTCCCATAAATATTTTCCATCGTCACTGAATTTAGGATTGGGGCTTTTTCGAAAACGCTGTACGTTACGTGAGTATGCACGTAGATGTGCATACGTAAGTACGAAAAAAATAAAAAATGAAAAAAGTGCATAACCCGGCAGTGTGTATTTATTTCGCTGTAATTTCTCCGTACTTCGTATCACACTCAGCACTGTGACTCTCCCGATGTGGTGTCAGAGCATGACGCCGCGGGGGTGGGCCCGGGAGGCGGTCGCCTCGCCGGGGTGAGAGGGCTGTGGGGTGGCGGGGCGGGGCGGGGCGTGCGGGACCCTGATGTGCGGAGCCCACGCACGGGGCAGGGATCTCGGACCTTTATCTCCAGATAAGGATGCGAAGGGACGACATCCCGCATGGCCCAGACGTCTCGCAATAAAAAAAATAATCAAAAACATGTCTCAGAGCCAAATCTCAGCCGGGCGCGGGACCAGACATGGGGGGGCGGCCGCCCTGTTATCCCGCACTGCACTGGGAGCTCAAATATGAGCCGGAGTCGCTAGTCGCAATATTCGTCAAGATTATGAACACCCCCGGACTGCAGACTTGAGATACGAATGTGATTGACATCTCTCGGCAGGATTATTTTTTGGAGCTCGTTTCCTGGCCAGGCGTTTCTTTTCTTTCGCATCCTCCTAACAGTACAGTATCCTGCTCTAGATGCCTCAAGCCTCCCCCCCCCCCCTCTTTTCCTAGCGCTGTCGCCAGAAATGCTCGATTAAATTAATTAGTTGGTGCCGAGATGATCGCATGGCGAGACTGAGTCCCAGACACTCATCTGCACGTCATCGCAGGCCGGCATCAAATTAACATGAGCGCCCTTCTTATAAGAAGGCCGGGCTTCATCGTAATCCCCTGCACCGTTAAAAAACAAGACCGTCAAGGAACACCACCTTCAGCGGTGTTATGATAGGACTCGTTCTTTTACTTCGGTGATACACTTTGTGTATGCTTATTTCCACGCCCTAAAATCGTAATGTCGTATGAGCGAATTCTCTATAACGACATGTCTCTGACTGATCACAACTTCCTTGAAATTTTCAAAATCTAGCCATCTGCTCCGCGCTGCTCCGCACTGCCCTGCACTCT
>CABIKL010003902.1:0-10336 GCA_902196195.1 Aptinothrips rufus | reverse complement strand
GGGTCGCGGCGGAGGGGAGGGGTGTGAGCCGAACAAGGCTCCAGCCTGTTCCAGAAATATGCACTTTACGCATAGATCCGTCTGCCTGCCCCCTGCTCCGTCCGCTCGCCGCCCTCCGCCTCCGCCGTGCCCCGCTGCAGCCGCCTGGCTCGGCTCCGCCCGGACCCGCACGGTCCGGCTGGGGGTGAGCCGCTCGGCTTGTCAGGCGAGGCGTCGCTTGGGGCTCCATAACCCCACCAGGCCAGAAAATTGTGGACACTTTAACACTGATTGCTCTAATACCACTGGACCGAACTGGCCAACGCTTCACACACGCACAGACGAGGCTAAGCCCCATCGAATGATACACAACACAACACTTGCACTGGCAAAAATACCACTATTTTTGACTCCCTAAGCGGAGCGACGACGCAACACGTCCGCCCACCAGGACCCTCCGCAGCTCTCCCCCAGGGTGGTGGGCGGAGGGGGAATGCAAGGGTCGTGGCCTCTTCAAATCACCTAAAAAAATTTAGCAGAAAGAGAGCCGCCGTAGCGACTCCCGATTCCCCCTACGAGCTGGCGGCATGCTGGCGGCACCAGTTCTGCCAATAGGGTATTCCAATGACTGTCTGAACCGGAAGGCGAAGAACAAGGCGAAGTACATAAACGAGGGCGAGGGGCGAGGCGGTTGTGTATCCGCTTGCTATCCGCCGCCTCGCCCCTCACCCTCGTTTATGTACTTCGCCTTGTTCTTCGCCTTCCGGTTCAGACAGTCATTGCAATACCCTATTGAGGTTCCACGCAGGGATTCCCGATCAGCACTCATACTGTTGAGGCCCGATTCGACGTTTCCCCGGTATTCGAACCCCCACGCCACAAGGAAGGCGGTTCGTTTCACCCGGGTACAACGGACACTAGACACCCGTCCAAGCCTTTGCAGGCTTGGCTAAGTGATGAGCGAAGGTGCGAAGGTGTAGGATGATTTTTATCCTCTTGAATGACTGGCGGACGAAGACGAGGAGTTGAAACATATCAGGATGGGGTTCGAACCGTGATCCTCCGGCGGCAGATTCCAGCACTCTAACCACTCCGCCACTGACATCTGTGTTCATATAGCGGTACATTCAGAGCTACCACTGTGAACTGACATGCCGTCAGATTTCCAGGCTATTCCCTGACTTTCCCAGACCATCTCAATTTTTTCTGACTTTTCCGTGATTTTCTTGACTTTTATGACATGTGGCAACCCTGTCTAATCAAGGCAAGTGGAAGGAAAAGTTCCATTTTTATTGTGATTTAAACATTTGATACATGAAATCAAAAACTAAGTCATTAACTGGAAGACATTAAAATTCCTCTGTTAACTGTGGCAAAAAGGAGCCTTTCGATTCTCTCCTGTCCCATCATGGTGCACAACTTGGATTTAGTTGGTTTATACATTCTTTGATATTTTGGAAAGAAGTTCTCTCGAACAAAAGCTAGAAACAATAGTGTAAGAAGTTCCAATGCTATTTTCCAAAACACCAGAGTGCTATTTTTGCCCGCCACTAAATGAAAGTGTCTCGATATTTCCCTGATTTCTCTGAATTTTGGCTTGCGGCCACCATAACAGCCAATACAATGAAGTTTCACGCCTTCGTTCTCCCCAGTTAATTCTTTAAGAAGATGCTAGTGTGCTCAATAATTATGTAAAAATCATGACTAGTAGTTGAGTTTGGCATGGGACATGGGGACAAAACAAATGATACAGATATGATCTTGAAGAATAATTATTTAATAAAATATAAAATTACAGGATAAAAAGTTGGTACAGTAAAATTTAGCATTGAAGATGGGTTTAAAGCTAAGACCCATACTTAAAGATTGAAGATGATTAAAAAATTAATACTCATACTTAAACATTACAGGTGGTTTAAATACTAATACTCATACAATGCCATGGGCAGAAGCAGGGGCAGGGGCAGGGGCCTTAGGAACAGCAAACAGCATCTTCAGATCGTCCAAGGTAAGTTTCGCGGCATTTGTCCTCATTGTGCCTGTCAGAACACTATCAGCAAGGGCAAGTTTCTTCTCCTGCAGTGCTTTGATCCTTTCTTCAATAGTGTTGATGGTGATGAACCTGAAGATAAAAATGTACATTTGTAAGTTGATGCTAAGACAGTAAGTTTTATGATCGTACATCATAGTAAAATCATGCTGTGCTTACCTGTAGATAAACACATCTTTCGTTTGTCCAACGCGATAGATTCTATCACAGGCTTGGTTTTCTAACTGTGGGTTCCAATGAATGTCTACTAAGAACAGATGGTTAGCACCAATAAGATTTAAGCCAACTCCACCAGCAGTCAGTGAAAGCAGTAAAACCTAAAGAAAACAGTAAGCATTATTGAGAGACAATGTTAATTTATGAAATAACAGTAAAACATTATGAGAAAATTCAAACTGTCTTACTTGTGGACCATAAGAGCTTCGATTGAAAGAATTCATTATATCTTGACGCTTATGAACTGGCACCTCGCCAGTAAGAGAATCATACTTGACATCTTTGCCATCCAAAAATTTGGATACAATATTTAAAACTGAAGTCCACTGAGAGACAATAATAGCTTTGTCATCTGAGACCAAAACTTTTTCTTCTAAAGTATCTAAAAGAGCACGGATCTAGAAAACAACAAGATTATTGCTACTTTTGTTCCCAAGAAATAAAAATTCATTTCCATGAGAATACCAAAATTACTTTACCTTTGCACTTGCTCGATCCAAGCTGAGAACTGGATTGTCAGTGGATAAAACTTGAGCATGATTTTCCCTCTCTTCTTTTATTAACTGTTTGTCATAAATTTCATCATTGATGTTTAGGTTGTTCATTTGAGAAAAAAGAGTAGCATCTAAGCCTTCTTCATCTTCCAGTCCCCCATCCAAGTCTAGATCTCCGCTTTCTACCATCTGGAATTATAACATCTCGAGTAAGAAACAACAATGCACAATTTTTTCTCTAATCAACTCGAAGTTATAGTGAGATCAAACCTTTTTAACAAGGCCTGGATGGCAACATATCTGACGCAATCGTAGGAGAAGAACTAAAATTTGATGAGTTTTTATGTCAGCTCCCTGCAGCTTCCTATGCAGTGCAGCCAGTTCTTTAGTAGTAGTAAATTGGTTGTCTGGCCTTTCTGCAAAAGCAATGTTACATTTTAAAGAAATAATCTAAATGGCAAGAAGTCTACCACAAATGAAAATATTACATTGTAAAAAAAATAAAAATGTGGAATGATAGAAACTTTTAATCTTTATTTTCATTACCTGTCTGTTCCCAGGTTGGCTTATTGCAAAAGCCATATCGAGCATCAAGAACTTGCTGTTTTTCTGCCCTTTGATGCAAGAACTCAGAAAAGAGCTGACTAGAAAATACAGCAACTTTCTCATAAATCTCCAGTTCCTCAGGATCTAAATGGACATCAATGACTTCATAGTTTTTCTTAGGAAGGCAACTTAAGTCACCTCTTTCATGGAGTTGTTCTTTTGTGCGCCTCAGCATTAATGCCTTCATCATGGTATTCAGGCGTTGCATTCCTGCAGCATTTTTGTTGTCGACCCAGTTTTTCCACACAGTGAGGTCATCAAAGGGAGAACAGCGAAGAAATTTGAGAAGAGCATAAAGATCTAATTCTTTGTTTTGTATTGGAGTTCCTGTTAAGCACCATCGATGCTTCGCCTCCAACTCACAAACGCCAATGCACATCAGGCTCTTATGATTTCTCACAACATGAGCCTCATCCAATATTATTCTTTCCCATTTAATTGAATGCACGGGGCCTTTTCTGTTCATAATTTTATCGTTCTTGTCAACTCCTGATTCTCTACTCATCAAATTGTATGTGGTGATTACTACATCATACTGAGCTAATCGACGGGGATTCGTTTCTCTCTTATTACCATGATAACACTCAACACTCAGGGTTTTCCTCTTCACACGTTTGCAAATCTCTTTTTCCCATTGTCCCATGAGGCTTGCAGGGCAAATCACAAGAGTGCCACCTCTAGGTTTCCGTGAGTACCTCTTACTCATCCATTGTGGAGAATCATCTTCAGATTCACTTGTTTCATTGCTGCCTTCTTCTGATTCTTCTTCCTTCTTTTCAATGCACTTCAAAATTAGAGAGATCATACTCAAAGTTTTTCCGAGCCCCATATCATCAGCCAGTATGCCCCCTGATGGAGTTTCCATCTCCCTCCAGGTCATCCACGCAAGTCCATGCTTCTGATGAGGCATGAGTTCTACCTTAAGCCGTTTGGGAGCTTCAGCTAAAGTGTCCTCGCTTGGGCAGTTCTTGAGTGCATTGTGCAATGTGGTGAGGGTTTCCGTGGTAAGAGTTTTCTGGGAAAGATGAGTTTCCATAGCTAAAAATAGAAAAGCAAAAACAAATGATATTATCAATTGGAATGCAAAGGCACCAAAATTATTGCATTAACCGTTTAAGTAGAAATAAAGAGAGTTTAATAAACAATAATCTAAAATTGAAAGTTTATTATGTTTACAAGGCACATAAATGACATTTCCAAAGAAAGGTGATTTACCTCGTTTGCCAAAATTTGAAATTGTCATATCTGGCTTGGGGAGATCACCCCAATCAGGCATTTTGGATGAACCTTTTGCAGATTTTGGGCTGTTCTCGATGTCATCTTCGATGTCTTCTTGTGCATACTCTCTTGGCTCAGATTTTACGACACGCTCAAATTTCAGCGTGGTTTGTTTCTTTAGTATGGATGTTGTCTTCTTTTGCAATTCATATCCCTCCAGAGCTAGAAGTAAAAAATCGTTAAGTTCAGTTGAGGCTTTGGATACATAAGAGTACCAGATGTAAGAGATACTAACCAGTCTTTTGCTGCATATACTCGGTGTTTCTTGCCAACTCCTGCTCCAGTGTATACTTTTGGTTCTTTAAGTCAGTTATCTTCACCATAAGATTCTGTCCTCGGTCAGGCAATGTATTGACATTAATGTTTTCCAGAAGAGCCTGCAAAGCAATAAAAACAATGCAAGCATGAAAATGAGAAGAAAGAAATGAAATGAAAACTTACAAGGAAAGAAAAGAGGAAGAATGAAAGGAATGGAGAAACTCACCTCTTTAGAATTAATTTCCTGAGCTAGATACGCAATCATTGACACAATATCTGCTACATCTCTACTGCTTTCCTGAACTGGCAGAGGCTAAACAGAATAAAAACAAAGAAAGCCCTGTAAGAAAATTGGCTGCAAATAGATTAAAAGAAAAATAAAGCAATACTGATGAGGAACATACCATTCTTGCTCCAACGGGAGAATTCTGAAGAGAGCCATCAGACTGTGTGAGATCTATAAATCTGTTTTCATGTATTGGATCAACATTGGTGCCGGGAGAGGACAGCGGTGGGGTGACATCACCAGTATCCAAAACTGCTTCCTCTTTGAATGTATGCCCACCATCAACAGCAACACACTCAGAACTATCAGAATCAACTGTTTCAATTATATCATTTACAGTGTTGACAGATTTGGAATCGGAGTCATCTGAGTCAACAGTTTCAATAAAGTTATCTTCATGTGCATCAGGTGGTGAGTCATTTTCTTCATCTTGAGTCAAACTTAAAGGAGAGATTGACGACGCAGTTGAATGACGATAAGCGTTATATGCCAGTGAATGCCTGCTGGATGAGACTCTTGATGGAACCATGTCTTTGGAGTTTGGTGACTCAACTCCCTGGCTAGGAGTAGCTGGACAGCTCTGAAACTCTGAATCCCCAGAGTCATCCAAAGTAACATCTATTGCACTCTTAAAACCCATAGACCTTGAGTTCTTTTGAAGTGATCGGGGAATTGTGGGTGTGGAATATGGGGTGGGCTGAATTGGAGTTGACTTACTATTGGCTTCATTTCTAGACACATTATCATCATCATCTGTAATAATTTCAGAAGCACTGCCAGTTGTTGTGTCGTTAGTACCAAGGTCTTCACTTTTTTCATCATCTGAATATATCAAATCATTGCTGGCATCCATACTAGATTCCTCATGATCTGATTCTGGAATCACTATATTGCTAACTATTTTCTCATCATGATCATCAGAATCCGAATCTTCTGAGAATAAAAGCTTTCGAGACTTAGCGCTCTTCTTTTTCAGCGCATCCTCAGAATCACTCATTTTGACCTGATGAACAAGGAATTTAATTAGTGTTCAAATTTAGAACTGGAACCATTCAGTAAACATGTTTGCAAAGAGACAAAGGAGATGTCAACTTGTGACCAAATAAGCATTAACACCATTCATCAACATTATTTAAGATGTCTCATAGTCGTTGAAGGAAAAAGCTAAGCAAAGTTCTAGAGTAGCATTAGAAAATTGCTCCATAGCACTAACCATAAATGAAAAGATATTAAGAGCACACGAGAAGAAGAGCGACAGAATTTGGCAAAGCCAGAGAAAAGCAATGACGAAATAACAGAAAGGAAAAATTGCAGTCTTAAATCGTACGGTTGCTCAAGTAAGAATAATTGGAGACATCGTGCTAAAATTGAAAACAAACGAAGTAACTAAAGACATTTTCTCATATCTAGCGGGTGAATGTATTTAGTAAAATACACCACAATAATATCTCTTACCAGGCTCTTACGATACACTTTCTCCTTCCTTAACGACTTTTCTGACAACGCAGATATGTGTTCTGTGCGAGCAGTGTGCGAGGGTGGTGTGTGGACCATCTAGTCAAATTGAAATTTCAGATAACAGGTTGGGGCAAAACAAAACAAAAGCAAAGCTGGGCTCAGAGACACCTGTTGGTCGTTTTTGGAACGATAGACAACAGACGGTGATAGGAAACGAGGGTCTTTCAAACCAGTTTCAAACCCACTCGCCGCACTCGCCGTCGGATAGTCGCTGAGACGACAGAGAAGGCGCGAGTTGTTTGTATTTTTAAACTTTTTGGCAAGATCTTTTTAAAGTTTGGCGGGTAATAAAGATTTTCTCTGAATACTAGCCTTTCCGGTATAAAGTATGTAGTAAGATCTAAAACGGGCCTCCTTGCCTGCTACTGACACATGGTATGCAACGCCCATCCTAATGGGTTCATAGCTGAAACTTGGAACGATTTGGGTAGGTTAGGTTAGGCGAGAAATTAATTTCACATTTTCTATTTAGAGGAATGTTGAATTCATTTGATTTATTTCAAGAGAATTGAAGAAATGATACAGACATACTTTTCAATGACAACAAAACCAATAACATCGCTCTGAATTTATTGTCAGTGGTCATCTTCAAATTTTGAATTTTATAAATGCATAAATAAAACAAAATTTGACTAAGCAATGATCACCGTGTTTTGATAAAATTCACAAGATACATATGTCTCAGATAAAAAAATGCAATGGACACTGCAATGGAAGTGACTAGATTTCTAAGATGTGTCTCAGCTAAGAGATGAATAAAATTAAGTGAAAAACTCTACCACTTGAAAATGAAGTGGAGAAGGTATCTCTTAATTTACAAATTCCATTTGGATCGAGAGTGGTCATGTCTTTTGAGATCTAATAGGCAGGTATTTTAAGTCAATAGGCTGCTGGCAAGTACATTTTATTTTCAAACTGTTGGATCTAATTAAAGAACTTAATGACTGAGCCATGACTAAATAAAATTTAAAAGAGTTCATCCAATTAAGAGATAGAAGGAATTTTTCAAATTGGATGAGTTTCATCCAATTAAGAGATAGAAGGAATTTTTCAAATTGAATGAGTTTAACAACTTTTCTGACTTTTCTTCTTTTTGTCTCATATTCCTCTTTCTCAAGATCTCATTTCTTGTCTACACACATGCAGTAAAAATATTTTAAAAACACAACATTGAATTATTTGAGCAGATTAAGCTACTTCCTTAAATAACATTTCATGACACAGCCACATAAAAATGCAATCACCATTAGTGAAAGGCAGATAGCTCAGTTCTAGTTAATAAATAATGAATGATCACAGACTTTTATATTAAATACCTAAAAATGCGACACCAGTACTTAAGCACGTACAGTTGCGGGTTCCTAGAAGGCAGTCTATACTTTACAATTAAAATACATTAGGAATCAGTCAAACAAACAAGTATCTAGAGCCTATTCTGAAAAATAGGGTTTATCGGAAGTCCTCTTTGGAACCTGAGTCACGTTAATGAGAGCTCATCGGACAGCCCAGTGCTCGGCGCGCCACAGCAGGGTACAGGTATTGCTGCGGGCTTGGCCCTGGCCCTGGCAGCTGGGGATGGAGTCCGTGTACCGGTGGATGAGGCTGCGGTACCCGCGACCCACCGTGGCGACCAGAGGCTGCCTGCCCTGGCCCTGGCCCTGGCCCTGGCCGGGGCCCGAGGCCTTGGCGGCGCCGGCCTGCTCCGGGCAGGAGGAGGAGGAGGAGGAGGAGGAGGCCAGGGGCACGATGGCGCACACCTCCTCCTCGAAGGGGCGGAACACGGTGATGGGCCGCAGCGTGGCGCGCTCCGCCACCACCACGCAGCCCCACGTCGTGCCGATGTACAGCTCGCCGTCCTGCACGGCCAGCGCCGTCACCTGGCAGCGGCCCGGGCTCAGGTGCTCCTCGATGCTGATGGACTTGAGGCTCTCCGAGCAGGGCACCAGCTTGGAGCAGTCCAGCTTGTTGACGAGTCTCTTGGTCTCCACGTCCCACTGGTAGACCACGCTGCCCGGGTACACGAAGGAGAAGACGAAGGCGTGCCCGTCCCCGCCGGGCTCCGGGGCGGCCACCAGCTGCCGCACCTCGGCGTCGGGCGCCATCGACTCCTGCTGCTCGACCACGTCGTGGCCGGTGACGACGTTGTCGTGGATGGTGTAGACGGAGATGTTGCCGTGCGCCTCGCCGCACCAGAGCTCGCACACCGCGCCGCCCCCCGCAGCGCCGCCCGGGGGGGCCTCCCTGAACACGGCGGCCAGCGAGAAGAGTGCGCTGCTGCTGCCCAGCTCCGCCATCACGAAGCTGCCCTCCGCCATGGTGGGCGCGGCGGGCAGCGTGTCGCTGCGCACCAGGAAGAGGCGGCCGTTGTCCAGGCCCACCGCCACCCTGGCGAGGGGCGGCAGGGGCAGCAGGCAGCACACGCCGGCCGCCTCCTGCCCGCCGGCCTCCGGGTCCAGCAGGTACGAGAAGAGGTGCGCGCAGTCCGAGGCTGAGTAGGCGTGGATCTGCCCCACCGTGTCCCCCAGCCACACCGCGCCCCCCACCCGGCAGGCGGCGGTGAGCGGGCGGGGCGCGGCCAGCGAGTAGTGCTGCAGCCAGGACGAGGGCGAGGCGAGCAGCAGGTCCACCGTGCAGCTGCCGCCGCCCCGCGCCAGCCACGCGCCCACCACGCCCTCCTCGGCCGTCGACTGCAGCAGCTGCGAGCTGGCCGTGCCCACCACGGTCTCCGCGTGGTCCAGAGACACGGCGTCGCACAGGTGAGTGAACTCGGGCGCCGACGAGATGGACACCACCTGGCTGGCGGAGGGCCGGTCCATCGGCTGCTGCGACCAGCACAGCGCCATCAGGTCCAGCATGTAGCTCGGGTACTGCGTCTCCTGGAAGACAAGGCGAGCGACGCTCATGTCAGTACAGAGGCAGTACACGGGGCGAGAGGAGCGAGAGGCCATGACTGAATACATAGGATACATAGGGGGGTGAAGCAATGTTCTGAAGCTAGACTCAAGGTGACGAAGTTGACGAGAAAACGAGACGTACCCTGTATGTGAGCGGAGGACGGCCGCCTTCAAGGATACATTCCTTGACAGATTCGTGGCCCTCAAAAGGTTGATGAAGCGTGAGCAGCTCGTATATGAACATACCAAAGGAGAAGCAGTCCACCTGCGACAAGAGTTCACACGTTAAAGAATGATTCACAACTCCATTTCCTTTAGGTTCAAGCTCTCAGCACTTCTGCATTCAATAAAATCCCACCTTTTCAGTGTATTCTTCCTCTCCGTTGAACCGCATTATTTCTGGAGCCATGAAGCCTTCGGTGCCCCCATACCCCTTGGTGCCGGACGGGAGCGTCAGACGACTTATGCCTGCAATACAAATAGCCTTGAGTTCAAGGAAAATCTTCAAGGAAAATTAAAACGACTTTTTCAGGGTAACAGCACCACAGAAAAACCATAACCTTGGAAACCCAACCCAGAAACCAAGGGTAAAAAAATATTTTTGTATGTGATTTTAAGACCCGTTTTAAAACGCGTTTCGAAGCTTCCTGATCATTTTTCAAACGGTCTCAAAATCAATTTTTTTTTATTTTTTTTTTACCTTTGGTTTCTGGTTTGAGCTGCCCCAGATTCTGGGTTTTGATTTTTCCGTGAGGTC
>CABIKL010003901.1:0-10337 GCA_902196195.1 Aptinothrips rufus | reverse complement strand
GACGGACTGGGGGGTCAGGGGCCCGGTCGGGATTGTGTAACAAATTGCCTAAATTTCGGGGGTATTTGGCATAAATTTTCAAACTCCCTAGGAAAATGAGAAAAAAATCGGGTTTAGGGGCCCGTCAACCAGGGGGGGCCCGGTCGGGTTTCCACACCTAGCCCGACCGGGCCAGTCCGGCCCTGGTCAAAGACCAGGATATTTGGCAAAGAAATGCGATGCGCGCGATTTCTCATACCACGCCTTTAGTTGCCATAGTGGGCTAGTGCGGCAGTCGCAGCAGTTGTCTCCTCGCGGGACAGTCTTCACTAGTCAAGATGGCGGACTAGGCGCGACAGCCATGGCGTTTCTTTGCCCAATATCCAGGTCTTTAGTGGCGGTCACCGGGCTTGTGCAACAGCAACAGGTCCACGGCGAGTTGTAGGCGGAGCTAGCGCGAAGAGGAAGCTGCGAGCTCCGCGTGGGAAGAGAGTAGAGAGCCCTGCCCCGCGAGAGGAGAGAGAGTTGTTATAGTCACGAGACGGGGCCATATGATGACACGACGGCGACGCTTAGTCTCACTCGACTCAGCTCTTATCCGCATTGTTAAAACAGAGCGGTACGAAGCAATAAGCAATGCTTCATTACGCGAAGCACTTTGAGCGAATGTACTACATAAATAAATTGCGAACTACTTTTTAGCGATTTAAACTGAATAGTTCGCAGTGCCAAGTCCAAAATAATAATAAAAAGAAAATAATGAAAAAAATAAAGAAATGAAAAAGATGAAGAACAGAGGTGTATTCAGAATTTCCGGGATTTATTTGTAATTTCTGTTTTGTATGCTCATGCTCCTTGCCAGCCTGCGGTGCCTGCGGTGCTTGGCTTGACGTTGAACTCGCTGTGTCGTGTCGCAGGATGTCGAACGCGTCGCAGTGCGGTAAGGATGGGCTGCTGCTCCCCTTCCTGGACGAGTCGGGCTGGCTGCCCGAGGTGCGCGGCGTGCTCTACCTGGTGGCGATGCTCTACCTCTTCCTCGGCGTGGCCATCATCACGGACATCTTCATGGCCGCCATCGAGAGCATCACCAGCAAGACGCGCAAGGTGTACATGGCCAAGGAGCGCTCCAAGAAGGTGAGTCAGTCCAGGGCTGTGCATCCCAAGGGTTGGTCAAGCTGATTTGTTTTGAAATTTTTGTTTTTACTCCCAAGCAGAGCTGAGAAGTCCAAAACACGTCAAAACACCGTGTTGACGTTGTTTGACGTCTTTCGGACGCCAGATGCCATGTTGACGCGCCGATTGGACCTCCCTGTTCGTCTCGACCGGTACTGATAATCGACGTTCACTTGTTTCAGAACGGCAGCTACAGCTCGGTGGGCGGTGTGGTGGCAGGCCTGAAGGAGGACGAGCCCGAGGTGATCGAGGTGCGCGTCTGGAACGACACGGTGGCCAACCTGACGCTCATGGCGCTCGGCACCTCGGCGCCCGAGATCCTGCTGGCCATCGTGGAGGTGATCGGCAACGGCTTCGAGGCCGGCGACCTGGGGCCCGGCACCATCGTGGGCTCCGCCGCCTTCAACCTCCTCGTCATCACCGGCATCTGCGTGACGGGCGTGGGCTCCGAGACCCGCCGGGTGGCCAGGATCAAGGTGAGGAGCTCGCTCTTCAACCAGCACTCCTTTCGTCTTCGGCTCTCGTTGGAGTTCCGAACCACTCCGAACCCGCCCGAACGGGCCGGGACGGACGGCGGTGTGGAGGGACGAGAGATACGGGCGTTTCGGGCGCCAAGCCGAAGACGAAAGCAATGGTTGGACCGGTAGGACTATACATGCGCTGTTTGGCCGAATAGCTTTCTGGCTATAATCCTCGCTTTAGATGGAGGCCGCAGGTTAGCAACTGGTGTGGGTCGGCACGGCAGAAGAGTGCCAAGCGTGCCTCAGACGACTGAGCGCCTGCTTACGTCGGGGTAGGCAACCTCGCACAACATGCGAGTGTTGCAGACAGGCCTATCTCACCGGCGCTCACCACACCTCGTCACTCAATTAGAATGGTTCGCACCAGATGGATGAAATGAAAAGTGCAGCTGTTTGAGAAAATTTTGAACGAATTCGTCTGTAATACAGACGCGCGTCCTTTCTGTAGTACAGATGAGTCTGTAGGAAATACAGACGAATCCTGAGTGTTTTACGCTCGCTCGAAGTCTTATTTATTACAGATGGTGATTGTATGTTAGAGGAAATACAGTTTAATTTTACGTCTTTTGCATTTTTCTGACGTCTTCGTGACTTTGAGGACATCGTCTGCTGGCTGTCTGTGCAGGTGTTCATCGTCACGTCGCTGTTCGGCTTCCTGGCGTACATCTGGCTGCTGATCGTGCTGCGCTTCGTGTCGCCCGACGTGATCGAGCTCTGGGAGGCCGTCGTCACCTTCCTGCTCTTCCCCACGCTCACCGCCGTGGCGTACAGCGCGGACCGCGGCTGGTGCGGCTTCCACCCGCAGCGCGGCAACAAGCGCCAGCTGGAGCTGGGGCAGCTGGGCGAGGCGGGCGAGAGCGAGAAGATGGTGCAGGAGAGACAGCTGCTCAGCGACGGCAAGCTGGACAAGGACAGCCTGGTCGCCTTCATCAGGGAGGTGCGCAAGTTCCCGGGCCTGACCAACGAGGACGCCGCGCTCCTGGCCGCAGCCAAGTGAGTACCAGGCGCTGCAGGGACCAGGGAAGTCCAAAAGACGGGCGGGTCATGTCGGCGGGACTTCCCTTCACGTCTTTGCGATTTCAACGGAGATCTGACGGCTGGGCATGAAAAAACGTCAAAATGTCCTCCACCGGCCGGCCGTGGGAGTCGAAAAGTCTCCGAAATGACGTGGAGGGAAGTCCGTTGGACGACATCGGGACGTGTTTTGTACTTGTCTGTCCTGCTTGCTTCCAAATTTAGCTTGCTCTCTAGCCTGCCCTGCACTTTGTTTTCAGGGTGAACGACGCACAGCCTCACTCCAAGATGTGGTACCGCATTGGAGCGGTTCGTAGTCTCTCCGGGTCGAGGCGTCTACAGCCCCAACTCTCCACCCGACTTCGGGAAGTCTACACGGCGATCAACGAACATCCGAAGGCTCCCAACATTGGAGAAGTGCGGGTCCCTGACTCCGCAACAAACGCCATCGTCGAGTTCCACACTGCGACTGTGGCTGTCAGAGAAAGCATCGGCAAGTTCCATGTCAATGTGTGGAGACACGGCAACTTGGAGAACACGGTGAAAGTCAAGTAAGAGGCTCCTAGTCACGATTTTCTCTCAGTCTTGCTCTCCATCCCTGGCCTTTTTACCAATTTTTTTGCGATGTTAATCAGGGTTGAATCTATCGATGGATCAGCAGAAGTTGGAAAAGATTATGTTGCTGTGAGTGAGATTCTCACCTTTGAACCAAATGAGTTGGACAAACAGGTAAATTGTCTCTATGAATGAATTTGTTAGTAATTTAAATGGATATTGATTTTTAAAAAAGAAAACCTTATTTGCTTTTCATATTATTTCATATTATTTTCTCAGGTAACAGTTGAAATTTTGGATGACAATCAGTGGGAGCCCACAGAGGAGTTCTTCCTTAAGCTTACCATTGTGGATTCTGGAAACAGCAATGTCGAACTTGGAAAAATTTCTATCATGGAGGTCACTATCCTTGATGATGACGGTAGGATTTCGAAAACTAAACTCTAAACTCTGACTTTTTGCTTGATCTCTTAATATGTTCATGATAAAATTTTCAACTTCACTGCAGATCCAGGAATTTTGTCATTCGAGAAACGAGGTATGTTAGTGAAAGAAAGTTCAGGGTTTGTGAGGGTAACAGTTGTCAGGCGCAGGGGGGCCTCTGGAGAGGTCGGCATAAAGTGGCGAACGATCGACAGATCTGCTATAAGCGGGAGAGACTACAAAGGAGGCTCAGGAGAAGTTGTTTTCAAACATTATGAGGTAGATAATTTTTAATCATTTCAGAAATAAAAACAAATCAGCCAAACCAACACCTCTGATTTATCTTTGTTTTTTTTTTTCTCATCTATAGGTTCAGCAAGATATTGAGATCCCTATAATTGATGACATGGAACCTGAAAAAGATGAACATTTTGAAATTGAACTCTTTGAACCATCCGGTGGGGCCAAGCTTGGCAACATCAATCGTATAGCTATCACAATCACTAATGATGATGGTAAGCTTTTTAAATTAAGGATGACTTCACAAGGATCTGAGCTAAGATGACTTCTACAGATATACGAATTTGTATTTTTGTTTGTATGTAGCTTTCAACACAGTTGTGGACCATCTGATGGTATTAACTAAGACGAACATAGATGCCATCAGGGTGCACCGTAGTACTTGGTCTCAGCAAATCAAGGATGCTCTTACTGTTAACGGAGGAGATGTGGAAAATGCCTCAAATGCAGACTACTTGCTTCATTTTCTTTCCTTTGGATGGAAGGTTTGTGGAACATGTTCAAATTTTTATCATATGTAAAGATGAGTTTTAAGTGGTTTTAAGTACAAAGCTTCAGAAGTATATAACTATTTGTTTTTTTATATCTAATTTTCAGGCTTTGTTCTCTTTAATCCCACCTCCAACAATGTTTGGAGGATGGTTGTGCTTCATATTATCCTTAGTGGGCATTGGATTCATGACTGCTATAATTGGAGATGTAGCCTCCATATTTGGATGTCTTGTTGGACTTCCTGACACTGTCACTGGTAAGAAAATGAAAAATGACCGCCGTTGTTTCATTTAAGCTCGAAACTGACTTTTATTTCTTTCCCTAGCGATTACTTTGGTTGCGATTGGTACTTCCCTCCCTGACACTTTTGCCAGTCTGGCTGCTGCTCGCCAAGAACGACATGCAGACAGTGCTATTGGTAACATAAACGGAAGCAACTCTGTCAACGTGTTCTTGGGTCTGGGACTTCCATGGATGCTAGCTACAATCTATCATGAATCTCAGGTATACCCATCTCTCAACCATCACTTTTTCTATCTTTTGTCAGCAAAATTTCCCTTCATTATCACCAATATTTGTTACAGGGAACGGTCTTCAAAGTGCCAGCTGGTGCTTTGGGTTTCAGTGTCTTGATGTTCGCTATTGCCGCTGTTCTTGCGATTGGAGCTTTAATGCTTCGACGAAATGTGGCATTCTTTGGGCGCGGAGAGCTTGGAGGTCCTCTTGTTCCCCGACTTGGCTCAACAGCCTTCTTTTGGACTTTGTGGATTTTGTACATCACAATTTCAATTTTGCAAGTTTTTGATGTCATCAGGGTTAACTTTTAGTGACATCTGTTTCCTGTGTTGTTTTCTACCAAATAAGTTGTAAAATTATCTATGTATTGAAAAGATTTTAGAAGAAGATATTTTCAACAAAGGTGGAAGAAATGTGTTCTGAGAGGAAGACTGGTTGGCAGTAATTCTTTATAGACTCCTGGGTAACTTTTCCAACACTGTCATCATAGTTGGGCGAAAACTGTCTTGTGCTCTTTCAGTGTTTATGTAGAATCTCCATTTGTCCCATTAAGTACATCAGCATTCATCGTTAGGAACTGAGGGTGTCTTTTCCTTCGTTAATCAACATATATTCACTGTATCTTTTACTTATGATCTCTTTCCTTATTAAGGATTCCAGTATGTAAGGTGCTGTGCACAAGTGGCTCTTTGAAACTTTGTAAATGAGAAGTTTGGTTGATATTTGTCATTTACATTTAAAGTTACTTATTATTTACATTTAGTGAATTATTGTTCTTTAAATATAACAGAAAGCATACTCGAAAACCATATATATGAGAGTTTGCTGCAGCTCTTGTTTTCACACTTCATAATATTGACATGAAATGCTCACAATCCAGATTATTACTATGTCCATTTGGTTTCAATTCATCCAGTGTTGAAATAGATACTATGTTAAACAGCACATCAATATTTTATTAACTGCTTTCTGAGATTTGCTCTGCATTTTCAATGACACTGTAATATAAAGTGCTTCACAGAACTCATAAGGTATTTAAACTTAGGGCATTTTGTGTTGGAATGATCTAGAGGTTCCCAAAAGGGTAAGTGATGTAACACAGTATTTTATAAAAATTAAAAAACTTAAGTAACATATAATAATTTTAATTCCATAGGCAAAGTAAGTGGCACTTATTGCTGAATCATTTTTGTCAAATAGAACTGGACAAAACTTGAGGGAATTTTTTTTAGGTGGTATGTTAAGAAGTTTCATCTGGGAAAACAAATTAAATGACATTTGACTTGATTTGTGACATAATCTTGGGCGGGAGTTAATTAATATGGCACATACACAGACAACAGTGGTAACAAAACCTATGCAGTCATTGTCTGTTTCATAGATTGAAATTCCAGGAGAAGCCTGGCTAAAGCACTACGAGACCCTAGATTATTTGCTCTGGCCTTGACACATGAATTCAAAAGACTCAAACTAATTTCTGAAGTACTTCCACCACTAGTGCAATTTTCAGACTTATGTCTCAAACGTAAGCCTGGTTCAACAGCTCTCAAAATGTGCAAATCACTTGCTCTCACAAATAAACCATAAAGAGTGTTTTCAGCCAGACTTTTGAGAAGGTCAGAAGTTTCTTGGTCCAGTAATGTAGAAGATGCTATCAACACCAGAACATTCAAGTCTTTGTCTGCACGTATCACTGGAAGATTTTTCTCAATAATTTTACGAGCTGCAAAGTAAAAACATGAATTGAATTCCAAAATAATGCCATTAGAAAATAAAAGTGATAAATTTTCTTGTATTCTCTTCATTTACCTGCTAAATAGTCACTAACATAGAATGAAACAAATGCTGTATTCAAAGAATCATAATGACCATAATTCTTGTTTATATCAAGTTCTGCAGGGCGTGGTAAATCAGAACTGTACACAATGTCTGGATGAAATTCAGAGAATGGAATAGGACTGAACACTTGAACATGTTGTATGGTATTCATTCTCACCTGAAGTAAATTAGAAAATTAGAACTTTGAACTGAAAACAATGAGCACTGCTACAGATAAAATCAAAAGGGGATACCTACTCTATTAATGAGATCCTGTCGAAGTTCTGCATTAGGTCTCACAAAGAAAACCAAAGAGTCGGGAGATAGTTTGCGAATAGCAAGATCAGCAGCAGCAAAGTCTAATAAAGCACGAGTGACATGCGCAGCCTGTTGGGATTCTGGGAGTTTGACAGATACCCATGCAATTTTGCCACCATCTCTTTTATGACGTTCACTTAGAGTAAGAGCAGTCTGCTTAAGTTCCACAAAAATATCATCTTTATTTCCTTTCCCAGGATGGCGTGGGTCATACATCAAGACCTAAACAAAAGAAATACTTGAAGGTCAACCATTAAATACATATGCAGGAATATTTTGCAGGACTCTAACGTACTTACCAGCATGAGGAAAGTTTTGTCTTTTTTTTCCATGCAAATGGCATTGTATTGTTGGATGAACTCAGCAACCGCTGATCGTGTCTCAAGTGTGACAGGTAAAACAATGCAAACTCGAGTATTTTCTGTGACATAAGGCACTGGAACGACCTCAACTCGTCCTAAAGGCTTACTCACTTCCAGCCTGGCAAAAAATAGTGTTATATGATACACCCAAGATTATTAACACCACACGTTAGGCTATTTTCTTCCTTACCTTTTATGAACCTCATGGCCATTTGCAGCATCCCTAAATGCTAAATCTAATCTATAATCAAGACCACGGGATGGGTCAAAGCGACGATAACCATTGATTAGACCTCTGTATTGCAGTAAACCCTCATAATGTGTATTCACCCATGCGATTGATGCATTCAGCACATACTGAAAGATAACAGCACTTATGATTTCCAGGAAAATTTTGAGGGTAATATAAAACAAACACTCACATACTGTAATATCAAATATACCTCAATGTCAAATTTTTCAGCACCAACAAGCTCCTTCAGGTTGCTGAAATCAGATTCAGGATAAATATGGGAGGTGGTGAAATAATCCCACCTCAGTACATCAAATCTAGAAACTGGTCGGTTTCCAGGTGTAGCTCCAATTGGCCAAGCAACACCGCTGCGCCCTCCAGGAGCTATGTATGACATATTTACCACGGCAGATCTCTGAGAAGCAATATCTAGCCGGAGAGCAGTTAAAGCAACCTGACAAACAATCATTAAATGCTACTCTAAAACATACAAAGCATGGGCAGATAAAGATCCATAGTTGAACTTAAAAAAAGATTACCTTGCTGAAATATGCATGAAGAGAGTATACAGCTGCTGGTTCAGGAACAGGATACATAGTGATTATTTTATCCACTGTTGCTTGTTTGGCCAAAGCTTGAAGTTCCAAATCCAAATTAAATGGTTCCTTTGTGTGGTGGGTAAGTAAATTCAAACCCTAGAATTTAAATTCCATTATTTTCCTGAATTACAGAACCAGATCCAGAAGTCTGTAAACACTACATTCACAAGAAACTTACCTGAACAGTATTTTGGCATGGAATATCAGTGGCATGTAAAACACAACGCCCAATATTGTCACTATCTGACTCAGAAAATGCATTCTTAACACACCAATCCAAACTAGCATGCACCTTTCGCAACACAGAGTTGCTAAGCAGAAGCCCGGCATCTAAAAATGAGAGCCACAATGGAAAAGCTACTGTTCTCAAATTTCATGGTGAAGTAGACAATTAATTCCAAATGCCATTCTAAGAACCCCAAAAATATAAATCTCCTTACTGCCCCCATCCTTTGATTCGCAATACCAAAAAAAAAAGGCATAAATCCCTTTCCACGTCATGCAATATGAAATGTTTAAGCACAATTTAGAAAGAGCACAGTCAAAACATGCATTTTAACTTTATGAGTGACCAAAAACTTGAAATCGTGGAACGTTATCAGCTGCTAACAACACATATATATCTGGAAAACAGGTGGACTGCTTCAAAGACCCACTTTGCTCGGATATCATATACACGTTTAAGCCAACACCTTCACGCATACTCCCAAGCATATGAATACAACCAAATAAAAACACAAATGAACCAATAACTACACAATGCATATCTTACCAAGCTTACAAAATGCAGTGTGCTCGTCTTCCTTTTCACTTCCAGCATGGACTTCCTGACTTACACTAATGCCTTGAGCAACCTCATAAAGTGTTCGAGCTTTAACATACGTTGTATCTTTCACGACGAAAAAGAAATCGTATTCATCTAGGTAGTTATCAGCCACATACTTCAAAACATGGAAAGGTTTCAACAGCTTTCGGGTGTCAGTGAAGCCGACAATGCCAGACATGCTCAGGTTCAATTTCTGAGGTCCAGGCGCATCAATGAAGTACATAATTTTGTCAACTAAATGTGCTACAGTCTTATTGATAGCAACTCCTCGAGAGTTGATCATTTCCTGGGAAGTTAAAACAGCAACAAAGAGTTTTTCTCTAATACCCAATTCTGTTGAATAATATCTTGGTCGCACAAGGGCTTGAGGGGTTTTCTTAGCTTTCTGAGGCTTTCCTGCAAGGTTGATCCTTGGCTCATATTCATCGACATAATCTTCAGGTACATCTATCAGCGCTTGATTATCCGCGGACGACGTTCCACAGGTGTTTTCCAGAGGGGAAAACAGAAAACTGAGGGTTACACCAACACACAAACCCACCAATAAGTAGGAATGTTGTCGGCAGGCCGACATTGTGAAACGTTTCATGGTCTACAGGAGGTATGAAGATAAAGCCACGTCCGTGCAACCAGGGGCTTTCATTTATTTTTAAGAGTAAACGAGCGACCTAAACCCTATGTCAACACTGGCGTTAAGTTTCAGTCCCGGGTCCCGGCGGCCGCGGCATCCTTATTCTGAGATCGTCCTACAGTACAGCACCGACCCGCACCGACCCCCTACATCCTTTCATGTATTCGCAGAAAAAAGTTTTGAACCTGAATATGAATTTTAAGAAATAATGCAAACTTTGACTTTCCGTTCGATTGTATAGTCGAGCTGGACATTCTTCATGATTCGGGCGACGGTTGAGATCTCCCCCTCCCCTCCGCTCGGTCTACCCCCACCACGAGCGCGGGTGCCCCTCCGCACCCCGCCGTCCCTCAGCAGGGCTATTCTGTTTCTAGTTCGGGGGGAACGTGCAACGCCGCGCCACCGTTGCTGGCGTTCGACGCTCGGGAGCTCCGAAGGTTTCGGCTCGCTCGGCTCGCTCCGCTCGGGCCAGGCCCCTATAACTTCAGGCGAGGGGGGAGGAAAGTGGGGATGGCCGAGCCGAGCGAGCCGAAGCTCGCGAGCGTCGAACGCCAGCAACGGTGGCGCGGCGTTGCACG
>CABIKL010003900.1:0-10339 GCA_902196195.1 Aptinothrips rufus | reverse complement strand
GTCAATTTCCCTTGGCACACGTCATATGGGTACTAATTGAAGGCGGATCACCGATTTTGAGCTCAATCGGAGGGGGTGATGCCAATCGTGGTCCCATTTGGTTTAACTTTTACCCCACTGGTAAAGTTGCGACTATAAAAGTTTTAGTTACACAACTATTTTCAGCATTGAAGCTAAGGTGACGTAGCCGCAACTAAGCCAAACCAACCTAAGCTAACCCAACCTAACCTGGCCTAACCTTACTAACCTAACCTTGTGTCGTGCCCTGCTCGCAGAGTGGAAGGCGCAGATCCTGGGCTCCTCGGACCTGCACGTGAAGACGGGCTCCTCCATCACGCTGACGTGCGTGCTGAGCCAGGGGCCGCACGACCTGGGCACGGTGCAGTGGTTCCGCAACGAGCAGCTGCTGTCCAACCAGGCCGAGGTGCACCCCAACGCGCTGGACCCCGCGCCGCGCGTCCGGATCACCGTGGCCTGGACGGAGGCCCTCACCTCCAAGCTGTACATCAGCTACGCCAAGCCCTCCGACTCGGGCAACTACACCTGCAGGCCCACCAGCCTAGCGGAGTCGGCCAGTGTCAACGTGCACGTCATCAACGGTAAGTGTTTAGAATAAGTCGCACTAAAAAAGAAGAGCTCGTTTATGGAAGCCCTTCCCCAGAAACAGGGAAGAAGTAGCGCCAGTTTCGATACTTTTGGGGCTCATTTTGAGGATTTTGTAGTATTGCATTTTAGAGTGTCCGCTGATCATTTTGATATAGCTCTCAAACAATCTTTTTCAGCACCCATTGAACCAGTGATGAATTCATCCTATCCTACCTGTTTTTCTTGTGGAAAAGGGAGTGTTAGAGGAGGAGAATCCTGCCACTCCGGCTCGCTGGCCATATTACTCTGTACAGTAATTGTCTTTGGAATGGACCGGGTCCATATCTAGCCGCGTGGCAGTGAGGCTGGTCAGTTTGCAGGGTTCGCTGCGGTGCGGCGCGGCCGGCGGCGGCTGGAAGGGTATGACCATGACTATGCAACTCTGCTGGTGGCTATGTGTCATCCCCCCCCCCCCCCCCCCCCCCCCCCCCCCCCCCCCCCCCCCCCCCCCCCCCCCCCCCCCCCAATGCCCGATCGCGCCAGAACAGCGAACGAATTGTGGTCAGGGTATCGGTCGCACTGCTGATCGTGCTCGTGACATGCAAGCTGTGCGCCAGTCACAAATAACCGTGAGGCATCCCATGAGCCAACGACGATTGTACCATGGGATGATTTACGATGGATGCCGATTTCACCATGGCGGGATACCGTGAGAACTGATCAACCAAAAATTAAGAACTGTACACTATCTACCATGGTACGGGTGGTTTTTCGTGGGAAATAGTGAGTCGACCGTGGAAAATTTCTCGCCGTAACTGTACGACCTGTCTTTTAGAGTAATGGCCCTATTTCGGGCCACTGGCCCTAATTCGAGCCACCCCCTTTATATTACTTCCGGGCTAAATCAGGTCCTAGGCGACAACAACATTAAGAGTTTACAATTTGAACTTTAAAATTTCCATGTCGTTTGGAATCGAGAGTTGCCAGCAAATGATTTTAAAGGGGTGGCTCGCATTAGGGCCAGTGGCCCAAAATAGGGCCATTACTCTACTGTTCAATTTCAGGATTGACTGAAACTACCTCTTCATGGTAGTAACATATCTAACAAAGCTCTAGCATTATCTCTTAGGTTGCTTAGGTAGCGTCGAAGTGCTATTCCGGTACTCAAAAACAAGTTCAACATGACGACTGTAAGTTGATCAATGACGGGTTTGAGCGTGGCTCGCAGTGAGTGATCAGTGTTCACCGACTCCTTGCTCGGGGACGCTGCTTTCTGTTCGATCATGATTGACCTCTGCTCCTTCCGGCAAATCAAACCCATGTAGCGCTCTCAATGGGCCTAGTAATTAGATTCGCGGGGTAGAACTAACTAACCCGGCACTGCACTGCGGGGCGTGGGGAGCGGAGGGGAGGGGAGGAGGAAGTACCCGGCCCACCATAAATTCAGCATGCTCCGCTTACCCCGCCACGCCCCGCCACGCCGGGCGTGGTATCCCTGGGCACGATGTCTTGAGGTGGGGTCGGTTTGCCCTGGGCGTGCCGGACCCTGCCCCTTGCCTCTCCCGCCACGCCACGCCACGCCACGCCACGCCACGCCACGCCACGCCACGCCACGCCGCAGCACGGCGACGCGACGGGTTGGTGACTCACTCGTGTAAGCTGGCAGGCCAGCACATTCTGTGTAATATAGTGAGTTCCCTCGACCCCCCTCCACCTCCCCCCTCGTCTTCATTCATCTCATTGCTCAGACTCCCCTCCGGCCCCACTCCCCCGCCCCCTGTGTCGAACTACTCTTCTCTAACCCCTTCAGATAGGGAATAATATTCGCGAAATCAGCGCAAGCCTTGCCCCGCCCATCTTACCCTCTCCGTATCCCCCTTTCCCCGCATGTAGTGGCACATATTCGTTGCTAACGAGGCCTTGCCCCTCAAAACAGGATAGCAGAGGTGGCATTTGCAATTGCGAGCCTCAGCATGAGACAAGCCTCAATTTTGTCGATTTTTTGTGCTTCACTTATAGTTTTTTTTATAATTTTATAAAGTGAAATTAGTAAATTTGTCAACTGCTTTCTTACACTTTGCGAGCAATACCTCTTGTGAAAGGCCGTCCATGAGAACAGAACAGGGGAGCAATCTGAAGGGCAAATGGGTGAGGCTAGATTAGAGAGACTGAACAGGAGAGAGTAGCCAGTCTCCCGTATCTCTGTACCCGACTATTGTTATTCATCAGCGATAACGTTTCTTCAACTTACAAGTTACGATTGTGACAAACCAAGAGCGCCAGTTGATTTCTCTCTGAAACGGGTCGTTAACAATTGAATCGACGTTTGCTCCCACGCTCGCTCGGCGCGCTTGAAGTTTCGAACGTTCGCTCTGTACTCGCTGAGCAATGCTCTGGTCACGTGACCTGCTGACTCTCTCTGCACTAGGCTGTTGAGTCCCTCGCCTCGGCTCGTTCAGAGCCCACGGGGATCTCGGCCGCCATATTTCTTTCTCGCGAAATAAAACTGTGATGGCGATCACTATTTGTGTAACTCACGCAGACGGGAAGAAAGGAGGCTCGGAATCACAAAGTTGAGACTGCTGGGCTACCCCTCCTCCCCTCCCCTCGAAGAGGTTTCCCCCCCCCCCCTCTCCCCTCTTCCCTCTTCTCCCTGCTCCGCTCCGACCCAGTTTCTGATGCTTCTCCCTGATAGGTGGGAAATCATGTCCATATCTTTTCACTGAAACAAGGGACGTAATTCATCTCTCTCCGTTGCGCTCTCCGGGGATGCGAAGAATTCGCAAAGTTTCTCCTCCGAGTCGACTGTCCTGTCGGAGATCCTTCGCACGGATGAGACCGGAAGTGTTCCCTGCTGTCAGAGGCGGTAGAAGGGACTCGATACCTGACAACTATACCCCGGGCCTGAGGGACTTAAAGTGCTAATCAATGCGCCAGCTCAAGATGGTAGACGGTTGTTACATTGTCAGTGATCGTGGTGATAAATTTAGAATAGGTTTGCCTAGCTACTGGAGCTGTGCGCTTGAGCCAAAATCTGACTCGCTACTAGCTCGCGGCTGCTCCCGCTTCATATCTTGCCTGTGAGGGGAGTCGCGAGCCAGTGGCGAGCTAGGTTTTGGCTATTGTGCACATCTCTGTTAACTTCTCCCTTTCAGACGTATGCAGTAAAAGCTGGACTCACTATAGATCCGCTGAACTTATTTCGCTTTGTTACAAATAATCATCACTTGAGTCTTCGCGAGAACCCTTCATTAAAATAAACAAACAGACGGACAGACTGACGTTTCTTTTCTGCGACGATCCACTTCCACTGGATTCGCTAATCGCTGAGCCAACGAAATGCGTCCGACTGTCTGCTGAAGTACTCCGAACTCTTCACGCAGACCTTAGACTAACGGGGTGACAAAATGTAACACTTTGAACTCAGCTGTGTCAACTTTGTTTGCATGCTAACGCCCTTGCTCTCTCTCTCTCTCTCGAATAGGGCAGGGCGTGGTGTGACTGGTAGGGTGAAGGTTGCTATTCATGCGTGACCCTGTGACCTCCACCCTCGAGAGGGCTCGTGCCTCACCAGGTTTCATCACTGGGGTTTGCTCTGCCAGAGAAACGAAGTGTTAACATCGCGACGTTACGTAGACCACTCTCCCCCTCGAGTGTCTTGATATGGCTGTCGTGACCAGTCGTGACGAAGTTCTCGAACGGCTCAATATTCCCAGGACCACCTCCCCTCGGAGCGGGGAAGGCAAGTATTCAGTTGGGAGGGAATGAAACGTTATGGTGTCCTTTCGCAGTGCAAGAGAGACAAGTCGTCTGCATAACAGCAGGCAACTTATTCAGTGTGCGTACCTCGTGCAATGCCGATGGTGTGGAGAGTAAAAGTGAATACATAAAGCTGAGTAAGCCTCGACCCGCCCCGCGACCTACGACCTTGAGGTCACAATAGAATCATGAGGCCGTGCGTATGCACTGGGGCGGAGGGACGCGGGATGAGAGAGTCGCAGGCATCAATTGAGCTTGCGACGGCGGTGGAGTCAAGTAAACGGATTTAGTTTCAACGCAAAATTGGTTTGAAGTTAACAAGTTCCTTTTCAGTAGATTGGAGACAACTTGGAGCTTTATTAAAGAAGTGTGTTTTTAGTACAACTGAACGTGTCCTCAAGACAAACAACTTGAACTTAAATCAAGATCAAGAATATTGCGCTGAACATCATTCGAGAACCCCGTTCTCGACCTACCTCACCACGGTCCTGTGACTGTGGCCACTCTCTTCCCTACAGGCTCTCCGCGCTGGTCCTTTGGAGGAGCTCTGAAGTCCCAGTCTGCGCAATACGAGGAAGGGAGGGAGGGACGACCTGAAAATAAAATCAACAGTCCACTGGGTACTGAACTTGCTAGGCGACGCACATGTTCACGTCGTTCTCCAAGTTTTGCAATCTCCCTATCCTTTGTTCTTCAAGCCTCTGCTAGTATGATCTTCGCCTGTTCTCAGCAGTTTTATTTCATAAATATAATAAGAAAATAGATTGAAATCTAAAATTTGGACATGATTTCATCATAAACTTAAAACGAAGAGGAATACAAAAAAATAATTCCCATCATTTGTTAAACCACTCACTAATATGATTTTTTTCTGAAACTTTTGGAGTTTACATGAGTGAAACATAAACACGAATCTTTTGAACATGAATTTCAAAATCTGTGTGAATTAGGCAACATTTTTTGTTCCTGTGTCTTTGTGGATCGTGTTTATGTTGGGGACGGTCTTCACTGGCAGTGCACAGCTTTGAAACTGACCCTGGAACTTGCTTGTTCCAGGGGAGCACCCGGCGGCCATGCAGCACGGCAACAAGAACAGGGCGAGCGCTCTGTCACTCCATTGTCTGGTCTACTCCATCGCCATCGTCATTATGAGGAGATGAAACTGGACCCCGCTCGGGACCTAGCCTGGGACCTACCTGACCTCCACGCCAGCCTCTAGGACGCTCCAGGCCGGTGGCCAGCCTCCAGCCTGACTCCAGTCAGCCTCCAGTCAGCCTCCAGCCAGCCTCCAGCGAGCCTCTAGGATATTTCAGGGTGGCAGCAAGGTTAGAGACTGATACCCACTCCCCTGGGCCGTCGAGCCAGAGAGACTCGAACACTTCGCCCCTGCATCGGACGCCGGTTCGTGCGGCGCACTCCGAATTGTGATTGACGATTGGGACGACGACCGTGACGAGATAATGAAGTCATAGTGCGCCTCGTCTGACCAATCAGTGACTCTTCTCACTAGCCTCGTTACAGGTCATCGAGTGGAATATCAAGGACTTTCGTGCACAAACTCTTATTTCCGTGCGAACAAATTTGTTCATATTATGAACAGATTCGGTCATGTTATGAACAACAAGCAATCTTCATAGCTACTAACAAATCAATTGTCTCGTATTACGACTAAATTTGTTCATAATGTGATCAATTTTATTCATAATACTAACAGATTTGTTCATGCGTTTGACAGTTGTGGGGTTGATAGTAAGAGATTAAGAGTGCATCGACAATGTTTGGGGAAGGCTTGCCGACGACAAACGTTCAGGGTGAGGGCTAGACGCTGCAGCCGGTATTTGACAATAATCTCAGTTAATGTGTGATGACATGGGTTCGGGTTCAAATACCGACTCTAGCGGAATACCATAACTAATCCTATCCTGTTCTGTTTGTTTTTCTCAGCATTGATCCTGGTGATTTTGGGAGCTTTAGAGAGTCGGAACGGAAAATTTGTAACTTAATTTGTTTATTTTTTGTTTGGATGGAATGCGGACTTTTTGCTTCGAGGGAAATGTCTGTGTTGGATGTTTGTAGATGAGGCGGTTTTGATAAATGAATGACTGACGACTTCTTGCAGAGGAAGATGTGCGGGCATGTCTTTCTTTTCGCTAGAAAGGACAAAGTTTTAATTCAGATTGTCAGTACATTAAAACATCACTTTATAAGCTATCGTTGCAGTTTATGATTTTCAGAATATTTTCAGTTCTAATGTCAGAAAGTGATTCTTCTTTGTCGGTTTTAATTCTTTCTCGCAAAACAAAGATAATACGCTGCTCTCGAAAATATATGCAGCAGGTGTTTATAAGCAACCGAATCGTTTTGAACCCTCTTCTGTTTGAAGGACAAAGATCTGATTTCTAATGTGAATCCAGTTAATTTTTCTTTGTCAGTTTATTAAAAGTCTTGAATCCTGATCATTTGCCACAGTTTTAAGCCTCCCACTACGTTGAGCACATTAATTTCCAAATTGTAACGCGCTGTATCAGTTCGTCTCAATAAGATCTTCACTGTAAATACAGTACATAATTTAGGCGCCGTTTACCATGAATGCTTTTGTTTTCCAAACTTTAAGTCATGAACATCGCTTTCAAGGTTGAAAGTAAACGCTGTTTTCGTCATAGGAGGGAAGGACGATCTTCTCGTGGAATTCTTGCACTAGTTTGGAATCCCAGCACGAGTGTGTCTGTGTATTTACGACATGAAGTGATGAAGGGTTAGTAGAAAGTACAGTAAATTGTAAGCCGACGTTTACAAGTTGGCTCGTGACTTACAGCCATTAAAACAAGAAACACTTACGACTTCAAGGGACGAGACGGGGCATTGTTGCGAGAGAGTTGTTCTCTGCCAAGCGAAATAACAAATAAGTCAAAAATATCACCTTGGTATCACAGAAGCAAACATTTTTCATCATTCTTTTCCATCGTTTTGTTCTTAGATAGAAAAAAAATGCAAAATTCATTAATACCTGTTGGTAGCATCTAGAGGCACTTTATCGGTATGTGGTCATTCTATCCAGCTATCACATTATTTAACTTCATGTCTTGACTATCCTTATCAAAATCGCCATCAGCTCTTTCGTACCTGCGTAATTTATCCTTTCTTGACATACTGTATCATATCCAGCCAGAAATGTTCCCTTTATTGTTATTTCTTTTGTTGAATCTGAGGCAATTGCGCATATTGTTTGTCTTTCCGCTCTTTTCTATTGGCAATCTAAGACTGATAGCATTATGATTGTCTTCTGTAATAATAATTATGTAAATTGGTATGTAAGAATATAAAGTAATTCTTTGTTCTAAATGATCAGTGCAGATAGCGTAGATCAACTTCTTAAGTTGTCTATGATTTTTTTCTACCGAGAGTAATCTTGAATTTTCTTCAATATTGATATCAACATTGATTTTGTCTGTAAGCAGAGAAGTGACAAGTAATCAGAATGTGTTACCATTCAAAGTACTAGAGCCGACATGCCGACTACAAAGAGGGAAGGTTACCAAATGGGAACATTTTGTAATTCATGATGTCGTGTGAAGTGCATGAAATGATAAAATTGGTGATCGAAGGTGAGTGTAAACTGTTTAAAGTGTATGAATTTCTGGTCGAGAACATCGGAAACCTTATGCTTTGACCAGATAGCGAGGCTTCCAGAACTGTGCTGTATAAAGTATCGATCAAATATGTACATAAGTATATTAATTTTCCTTAGAACTAGAGAATAAAGTAATCGAAATGATTCATTCCTCTGTCTATGAAACCAAAGAAGCTCTCTTAACACTATTTTTCCCTGTTGGCACACAATCATGGCCAGCTCCAGTTGGCACGGCAATATATTTACTTCTTTTTTTTTTGAGAGTAAGGTGCTGCTGATGCAGAGCAGATCTCACGCCTGAATGGTTAATGACCTCGACTTTTGTTCATTGGGAGATTGGAGGTATTGTGGTTTATAAAAATACGATCAGTCTACTGGTGTTGCTGTGTTATCTGGACCTTTCTCCTGACACACCGCACAATGCACAATGAACCTATACTGGTTTGATATACAGCAGCGCATCAACATCGTCGGAAGCAGCGGGGGAACAAGGTCCGAAATCCTGTGACTGTCGACGACATGCAGTCAAAGTAAGTCAACTTGCATAGAAAGTAGCGTCGCACTAGTGAAAGTAAGAAAAAGTGCAATATACAGGCGTAAACTTTAGTAACGGATTTCGAACGTTGGGGGAGGAAGTGCGTGAATGTGAAGCGTACATTTTTTGTGGTTTTGCGTTAAGATATAAAGGCCGAAAGCGCTCTCATGGCCATATTTAGATTTTCGGGACAAGGACGTTCTCCACCTCTAGTCTCTCTCAGGGTCTCACAGTCACCAGTCCAGCGCTCGCCACGCCACGCCACGCCTCAGAAAGCGAGGAATGATGGGATGGGACGGCGATGAAATGGCCGGCGGCTGACTGCCAAATTTATCGCCATGCATAGAAAACTTGCAGCGAGTCTTGACTTCACACCTTCCACACTATGAGTAGTGCTGGCCCCGGACTTGGGGGGGGGGGGGGGGGGGGGGGGGGTCTAGCCAACCGGCAGCAGCCGAGCGCTTCTCTTTCTTGGTTTCTGCGCGGGGGCCTCAAACTTAGGTTGTAAATTAACAGGTCCACGTGGAGGTGTCACCCAGCATCCAGCCGCCGCGCACCAGTTTCTGAGGCCGCCGCGTGAATTTGGTGTTATTGTTGTGGCCGCTATGTCTGTTGTAGATGAGGCGTGGCGGGAGCCGGGGCGGGGCGGGGCGGGGCGGGGCGGGGCGGGGCGGGGCGGGGCAGGGCCGGCGGGGCAGGGCCGGCGGGGCTGTATGGTGGAGCGGGTCGAGCAGGGAAGGGGGATGCTGTCTTGTCTGCGGTCCATGGCGTGGACTCTGTTTCACGGACTCCATGCGGAGCCAGACGATCGCCGGCTCCCAACTTAATGCCGGAGACCGAGCGGGGCGGGGCGGGGCGGGGCGGGGCGGGGCGGGGCGGGGTGGGGCGGGGCTAGTAGGACTGAACTGGAACCCCCGCAGTCTGGCCTATCTTCGCCTGGCCCTTCTTCGGAGTGGCGGGAGGAGCGAAAGAAACGAAGTCGGTGCAGCTGCATTCGTGGTTGAGTAGAAAACAGACCACCGAAAAAACAAAATGTCGTGTGCTGCGTGTGCTTCGAGTGATTATTTTGCAACAACCATAATTTTGAAATTACCTTAACGAAGCATGGTAAAATTACCGCAATTCGTACCACCTCAGTCTCTTTTGCACGGATGATTCGCTGCCAGCCGCGCGCCTTACGAAGCGAGGGTAGGCACTCCCGCAGCGCAGGGCTGTACAAACGGCTGCCTACGCTCGCGCCTGGAGAGAGAGGAGGGGAAAAGGAGTAGGGGAGGCGAAGGGGAGACTGGCTGCAGCTATCGCACGTGTCTGACGTCATTCCGATGACTGGGATGATGTCGAGTTTGACGGCCGGAGCGCAGCTGACTGCTTTGTTGAAATGCTGACCACGACACGAACCGTGATAACTCAGTTCGATCGGCATGCCTCGGGCGAGGCGCCTCACGAACCCGAATCGGAGCTGAACTCGTCTCGACGGTGGGGAAGGTCAGGAACGAGTCAGGGAGCTATTGTCAGAGCCCGCAAACTGCGCTTGGGGATATTTCAAATGAAGAATCCGTGATATTGTTTGCGGAGTGCTTCGAAACCAATGAAAATTTCCGAAAATTTCATAGACCAACTCTTGCCTACCATGCAACATGTCACTACGGATGAGACGCTTGTTGCGTGGTAAGCAAGGCTTGTGCATGAAATTCTCGTAGTCCTTGGAATAGTTCACGTGCAATAGGCTTGAAATATATCAAGTTATGTCGAAAAAATACGATTCCACTTCGTGAAATCCTGGTAGGCCCAAAGTAGCGTTCTATTCCAGTTTTAGAATAACACTAGTG
>CABIKL010003899.1:0-10339 GCA_902196195.1 Aptinothrips rufus | reverse complement strand
CTCTCTCTCTCTCTCTCTCTCTCTCTCTCTCTCTCTCTCTCTCTCTCTCTCTCTCTCTCTCTCTCTCTCTCTCACACTCACCCTGCGCCAGCTCCGGGCCGAGCAGCACTGCGCGGCTGTGGGCGATGGCCAGGCTGTGCAGCAGCGCCGTGGCCCTCTGGTTGTGGTTGATGAGCGCCGCGATGACCCCCAGGCGGGACAGCCCCAGCCACAGGCACACGTACTCGGGGCAGTTCATCATGAAGAGGGACACCACGTCGCCCTTCTTGTAGCCCGCCTGGGCGAACGCGTTCGCCACGCGGAAGCTGTACTCCTGGACCTGGACCGGGGCAAATTTACGTTTGTTGAGCATGTAAAATAGAGCAGTCACATGGATGTCAGTATAACAGCACATTGACAATGAGTGCAGAAACCGATACATCTCTTCTCTCATAGTGTGAGTAATTGAAGACAGATAATGGATTTTTTTTTTAAATTCTTTCTGACTGGGTTCGATCGCGTAGTGACGCCCGCAGTCGTGGGCAGCAGAAAGACAGAGCAGGGAAAGATCGCCAGATTCATCGCATTAATCGAAACATTTCAGCTCAGTTCATTTTGCTCTATAACACAAAAAAAACGTTACTGTCTGACGAGAGAGGAGCTCTCCAGCTATCACCGTCACAGGATTTGTTTTGTCCAAAATATATCTGTAGTTCCTCTTAACACAGAGGTGACTCTGTCGTTAAATTTTACAATACAGGCGCGAAACAGACAAAAAGACACACTTGAAAGTTTGGTTTATTTGAACCTACTTTAACATGTGCGTTTGTTTGACATAATACTTACTTTCTTGAAAGTCCATTCCTCGTTATTGAAGTGGAAGAGTATCTTATCAGGATGTTCTCGAACTTGCTCATCGAATATGTCAGGAACGTTCATGTCATTCCTTTCGAATTTTTTGACGATAAGCAATAATCTCACGCCTCTTGTTAACAATCTAAACAAAATCAGATGGAAACGCTAAGATTAGAACTTTAATTAAAAAACTGCGGTTCTAGTTCTGCCAATCTCAAACTTCCCATCTTGAAATGCAAACTGATTTTGTCGGTGATAATCACTTTGAGAAAATTACATTTTTGACCACGATCCTTACACCTTTCGGCCAAAGATTCTTTAAGGATTTTTTAAAATCATTTTTACTCCTTTTGGCACTTATTTCGTAGCATTTTTATTGTGAAAGATCGAAAATTCTCGACACACTGCACACTGCTTGCGAAATAACTCGAAAAAAAGTGAAAACAATCGTAACTTTCGTGTTTTGTTCTTCGCAAATCACGCTAAGTTTTCTTCTATTTTTTCTGTATTGTCATGCCTAGTGTATATTGCCTTGACATTGGCATGCTCTAGCCCGAAAGGTTGTGAATATTCAGGATGACTGCTCGTTGCTCTGAAGTGAAGCGAAGGACTTTACCCGCGCAGGATACACGTCGACCTTTGTTCGATTCGACATGTTATCATCGACACTCGTCGACACTGCTCGAGTTGGGAGATGAATGATGATAAATGAACACACACAGTGCATGTAGCATCGCGTTTATTATTGGACTACTTCCTCCCGCGACAAGCCAATCGAATGGACGACTCCTCCTGTCCGGACCCAACCTGGTCAGCAGCCGTTAGCGTCGTCTGCTAGCTCATCGCAAGTCCCTACGCACACCCAACAGACACTAGAGCAATGCACACTCAAATGCACACTTTGTCATGCAGTCACTGTAAATGCAAGGTGTTTATATAGGAAGCACCGAAGGCGTTTGCACCGAAAAGCGGAAAGCCTTTAGGCGCTTCCTGGTGGAACGTCTTAGGCATTACGTGTCCAGATACCTTTAAACCAGATATAACATGGAGCGTTTGTGCGATAGTACAGCCACTCTGAGTGTCCAAAGGAGAAGATGCAGAAGTTAAGCACCACTGAAATAGAGCGTGACCGTAGTATTGCACAGATGACCCACGTTATTTGCTGGTACAAGATGCTCAGACAGGTAACGCCTGAGGTGTTCCACCAGATAGTACCTCAAGGTGTTCCGGTTTTGGGTGCAAACGGCTTAGGCGCTTCCTATCTTAACACCTTGCATTCCGAGGGGACAGTCAGTTGGCCTTAATTTGTATACAGGATTACATGATTACATTGATTACATCGAATTACAAAGAATAAAATCAACAATTGAGCTGAAATTTTAGTGTTTTTAGCCTGTTTATGGCAGTTGCAGTACTGAATGGCTTTGGTAATCGTTATTTTCTTTGGAAAACGAAGCAAAATATCAATATTTCTAAAAACAACACAGAAAGTTTGTACACATGATTACATGACTGACTGACCCCTCGTTGCATTCACATCGATGTCATCCATCTGTACGTGCATGATAAGGTGTCATAATGTGAAAAGTGTTGGAAATGGGGTGAGGGATGAGGAGGAATGACAAGAAGGAAGCGTGGGGAATGGATCGGAATCATGCTCAAATGTCGAAACTTAGCGTATTTTAATGCATATAAACCACTCTTGATCAGCACATTTTAACGCGTGTGAATGATTTTTGAGAGTGAATTACCGCTGTTCGATTAGGATCAGGAACTTTCGCACATCGCTAGACGTTCGGACAATGTTAAAAAAAAATGCCTAGTTCAGTGGAGCCCTATTCCCCAGAAATAGGGGTGAATTTTTGCGGCGTATTTTGAGGACTATGTAGAAATGAATTTTAGATTGTCTCGATCATTTTGATGTAGCTCTCAAAATGACCTCCAAAAATTTCGAAACTGGTGTTACTTCTCTTCTGTTTCTCTGGAAGGGCTCCCCAAACCAGGTATTTTCTACAGTGCGAGAAGGGCGTGGGGACTGGGGGAAGGGTCGTGGGGCGAAAGGAGCGTGGGGAAGCAGGGACGACCCGCGTAGGGAAAGCGGAGTGTCATGTGTGGGGTGAGAGGTTTCAGGAGATGGTGCAGGGGTGAGAGCTGTACTCTGTACTCACTGGATGTCTCGGGGCAGCGTCCTGATGACGGACAGCATCCTGCGGCCGTAGCGCGGAGTCAGCACGGCCAGGGTGACGGCCAGGGGCGGCAGCAGAGACGCCCCCAGCCAGCAGACCAGCACCAGGGCGGCCACCAGCCCCAGGGCCAGCTGCCGCACCTCCTTCATGCCCATCGCGACCTCAGCTCGTCACTCGTCTCCTGCCACAGTCAAGTACTTCTCAAGTCAGGCCAGTAAGACAGTCCGACGTCGATGATGGAAATCAAATCAAAATCAACAATTCGGTGCTCAAAACGACGGGTTTTCCACATTCAACATGGGAACGACGTCGAATCTATATGAAATGCGGATTTGAGTTCCCTTTTCGGCGTCGATTTCGACATTGATGATGTTTGGCTTCGACATCGACTGCGAGATTTTGACCGAGTCACTGTAAAACAAGCGTCGTGAAGTTGCCACTGAAGATTTTTTAATGGATCAGTCGTAATTAATAGATCTAAATATAATCAATGTCTCGCGATCGCGGGCGTCTTGAGGCCTATCACTTTTCGTTGTTCGTTGGCCCGATGATTCGTTTGGCGCAAAATCGCGAATCGTTTTTCGCTTTTTTTTCGTTGTTTCGAGAATCGACGTGCGTTATTCGAGAATCGCTGTGCGCTGTCGCTAACTACATATCCCCTAGCAGGTCAGGTCACGCTACGCGCATACAGTGCCTCCTTGGCCGTCAGAGGGACACAACCGCGACTGGCGGGCGTGTTTTCGATGTGGGATTCGTCATAGCAGCGTCCAGTTTCCTTAAGGGAAATATCCATTGGATGGCGCTCTTTCCTGACCTCCACTCTAAATGTCTAGTAACCTTTTGGTTCGGACTTAGTAACAATTTTAAATATAACTAGAATTGGTAACAATTTTGTTCTACTTGACCACACAACTTGTACGAAATTGTTTCCTCGCCGTTACAAAATTGTTACTAATTCTAGTTATGTTTAAAATTGTTACTCAGTTGAAACAAAAAAGTTACTAAACATTTGGAGTGTAGCCTACCAAGGACAAGGAATGATCCATGCCACTCTGGAACCGGTTCCTATGCCCACGGCGCCTACGACTGCACCTTCATGGGAATGTCCGCCCGGAACACGTGTTCTCACATCAGTGGGAGGGAGCGTGCTGTATGGAGTTGACTGTTCAAGTCAGTCGACACGGCGTAGATTCGATATCGACCTTAGCGGTAATTTATGCCGTCGATGTTGTTATTGAGATCGACATCGTTTTAATGTGGTTTGTCGATATATTGTAATCGAGAAATTTTTTGAATTCGAATCGACAGTGTCTCGTTGGTGGATCATGTCCGATTGGGCGTAGTGCACTTTTCTTGTTTTGTCTTTTTATGACCTGCGCATTGACCCCTAATGCTGAATCTTGTACTGTACTAATTATAACGGCATCAATTGTCGATTTGAACGTCATAAACAAAACTATCGCTTTCACCACCAATTCATGTCTCTCATTATCTTGCGTAGGGACAAAGCAAATATTTTCGGACAGCCAGCAAACTAAGATGACGCATTCACACATTCGAATTCTAGGTAGCTGAAAAGGAAGTGGAGTGAGGTCACATAGCACTGAATGTGTTAACAAACACCCATTCGAAAAACTTCACAAGTTTTTCACACCAGTTCTACTTGACACGTATGGCACGAACTTTGACATATTACCGAAAGGGGCAGAGGAGTGGTAGAGGGAATGCCAAATACATGGTGACGCCAAAAGCCAAAACTGCTCACTCTACTGAATTTCTTTGAACAACGCACGCACACTTTTCATTGCACTTTAACTCAGGACAAACACAGAGTAAGCAATATGCGTCGTGCGGTTACATGTCGTAACTCATGTCGCTCGGGACACCTGGCGGTCGAAAGATAACCACGCGTATTTTCGTTAATTTTCTTTCTCACTCGACTGGCGTAGGATCACTCCCCGTCCCAGTCCCACCGCGCGCACTCACTGTGTACAGTACTCGACAGTAGTGCACGTTATCCCAGAGCGGCGAGACGGTACCGTCTTGTATTTTGCAAGGCTTCTAGTAGTCAGTGGATGGCTCCAACCAAGGTGGCTCTAACCTCAAAGCAAGCCAGCAGACGACGCACCACTTAATTCTCTCTCACTGCAGTGTTCCTTGCGAAGCTGTGCTCCTCCTCTTCCGTCTGCCCTTCACTCTTCTTTATCTCTCCTCTGCGTCGCTCCTCATCGTCTGCTCTGCTTTCCCTCTCCCCGACAACCCCCTCCCCTCCCCTCCCCTCCGGTCCTGCCGGAGCCGGCGCGGTTGTTTTGATTCTCTTCGCTCCTCCTCTCCGCGGTATGATGACCGACGCGATTCAACGCCGCGCCGCGCCGGTCCTAACGGTCTCGGCCCCAGCGGAGCAATACTGCAGAGAGACGGAGGGGGAGAGAGCTGCATCGTCACGTGACTACCTGGTTGCTGGAGCCGAGACGGAGCTGAGAATTCGGCGATTCGAAGCCGAGGAAACTAACCCTCTCAAAGCAAGCATTGCAGATGCCTAATGCCTAGCTCCGGCCTGAACACGCACTGGCATATCGCTGTCACGTAACGATGAGCAGTCTCTCCCCGTCAGGACGACGCCTCTCGCGGGCAGCAGAAGCTAGCCTGCGCCTGGTGCAGCCGACGTGGGCATCCTCTAACCTCAAAATGCGCGCTTACCTTGTCCTTCCTACACTGCGAACGTATTGCCCGGTGACTGTGCTGGCGACTCGCGCAGGAAGCTATGCGCCACTTCGCGGTGCTCCGCAGTCGATTGGATGAATGGGCAGGGCAGGCCTTGTGCGGGGGTCC
Organism: Aptinothrips rufus; assembly: GCA_902196195.1. NCBI lineage: Eukaryota > Metazoa > Arthropoda > Insecta > Thysanoptera > Thripidae > Aptinothrips > Aptinothrips rufus. The sequence goes on along the minus strand of CABIKL010003899.1, from coordinate 4,487 downwards.
GCCCGGGTCCGCCTCGCTCTGTAGCTGTGGCCCACAGCGGCCGGGCCTCTAACCTCTCCTCTCACTGTTGTTGTACGCACGCACAGACGCACTCTCGGCCGTGTCACTGGGCACTGCACTGCACTGCACTCAGCGGGGTCTGCCTGCTGCTGAGCGTCTTACAGCCTCTACACACGCGGCGCGATAACCTGATACCTTATCAGCACTACTGGCGTGAACCTTGTCGGCGCAGCTTGACGCGACGCGGCCCACTTGGGCTCAGCTTGGCGCGCTGATCCGCAATCAGCTGATCAAATCACCATGCGGGGCCGGGCCAGGGCCGGGCCTGCACGCAGCGCTAGCGCTAGCGTCGCACGGTTAGGCCAGCCGGCCGGCCGCCCGCCCGCCGTGCCGACCAGCGAGCATCAAGACGAAGTGCGGGAGGAGGGATGGGGCAGCGAGGGAGGGGGCATCCGCTACCGTTCAAGTGCAACGACGCGGACGGAATTTGAGTTGTCTGAGGAATTTTAGACTAGCTGGTAAGGGTCATCCAATCACCGAGCGTCCTGTACAGGAATTAGTATAATACATTAAATAGTACAAAAATTTTCAGAAATGATTCACAAACTTCACCTGGTTTTAGAAAAATTACTGTTTTATATCCCTGTAATACCCAGCCCAGGACCGCGCTCTGGCTCCACATAGGCACTCAGCCCTGCCAGCTCGGGCGGGCCGCCTGGCTGTGCTGTGCACCTCCCACATCCCTTCCCAGAACAGTACCCTGCGCACGAAGGTCAATGTATCAGCATCAGACGGAAGCCTACCCGTGACCTCATACCTATTCCGAACTCAATCAATTTAAATACACATGGGACAGCAAGCTGTGTTACTGCTCTGATAACAGCGGCTGAACCAGGTTTTTCAATCGATGTGGAGTGCGGCACTTTCTAGAATGTTAGTCAAGCGGACCCGCGGGATCCTACAGAATTATTTCAATTATGTCCCTCGCAGGTAACCCGAGACTTTATAACAAGACGCACTTCCTAACGCACGGCACGGCAAGGACTGTCCCAATTGCATACGAGTCTCTCGAGGCGAGGAGTAGCGGAGAGTTGAAGCGGGTTGTCTCCGACTGGCGGAGTATTGACTGATTGGCCTTTGGACCTTCGTTGAGCCGTGCTGGTTCCCTACCCAGGGAAACCCGCGAAGTCAACCTGATGTGAATATGACGTGCGCTGAACGGCAGATAATTAGTGGACAGTGAAGAGTACTTGATTTATGAACAAAGCGTTTTATTTTTCGACTAACAAAAACAAATCAGTTTCACACAGTTTTCACAAAACAATCTCAGTCTCACACACAACATTTTATAAACATTACAACGATCATCACAGTATAAAAATAGCCTCGATTCAGAATAATGGGGAAATAACAATACGTTCATGCACAAAACATCTTCAGTCTGAAATCGTATAATAACTTCCCAAACATCTTCAACATTTAAATTCTGAGTATGACAATGATTTCGTTCTGATGTTCCACACTTATACTGATTTCAGACTGCCATGGACGTTTTTGTCTGGGTCGTTACGTAAGATTCTGACGGGACATAAGAAGTTAAACGATATTCAGTGTTTATTACTAGTTTCCTCTGATGTAGAGTGACTTCTATTTCTTGCCTGATTTATGAGATTTTTCATATTGTTCTGTTTCTCAAAATTCGGATGGCCGTTTTCTGTCAGTTCACTCATTTCTATTTGCTGCTTATCTAATTGCTGAACTTTGATGTTGATCATATGTTCTTCAGGCTGGACTGGAGATGCGACGGCTTTCACATCTTCATCGTCGAAGATTTGGAGGTTCTTCACGAAGTACCAGACTCCGGCGTCGAAAACGGTTCCAATCAGCACGAAACCTACGAAAATAACGGCAATGTAGATACAGCGGGACATATTTTAATTCAATGAACGGTCGTTCATGAACCACTTGACCCTTACTCCGTAAGGGGAGATAGAACACTTAAGACACGTCTCTCCTTATGCATGGCCCATCTTACATATGCACTAAAAAACTAAAGTGTAAACCGGGGTGACTTTGCACAGTGAGGTGACTTTGGCCTGCGATTAACAGAGGGTCAGGTCAGGTTTCGAGAATGCAGACCAATGCAGACACGATCAGTATTTTTAATCTCTAAGTCGGGCTTTACGTGGATGGCCGATGGCAGCCCGGTGTCCAAATTCCTCTCGGTTGACGGTACTTTCTGGACGACCCCTTATTGAAAGTTAGTGAGAGGACTTTTGTACTACCTGCAGACGTAAGATTAAGTAGATATCTTAGTTGCTCTCCATTGTAGAGCCAGCAGTTGCCGTTCCCAGCGCAGGTTTTCCCCCACACAAGGCAAGTGGCGTCTGTAACAGGCAGAGGCAGATTAACAGCGTGGTGATACATGCCCGTTTACAAATACCAGGCCCTACCGACCCGCTGCACTTTGTACGTACCCATGAGGTATCCGAAGAAGATTGGCGACGGCATGAATGCGAATAGACTCAGTAGTGTGACGCTGAGTCCCATGGCGACGGGCTTATCCTTTTCATCCACGCATCTGTAAGACCACAGGTGTGAAGTCTTTAAATTAAGAACGACAACAAGGAGGATTCAGAACAGGGACACTCGGTCTCTTCCCAGTCAAAGAAATGACCCGTCGACAAGATATTGAGGTAAAGTGTAATGTTTTTTCGATAAAACTACGTCTGTTTTATTATAAAAATTCTACGCGAGCAATTTGTAGATAACTTTTCTCTAAACTAACCTGTCGGAGAGGCGGGTGGAGGCGAGGAAGTTGGCAGCCCTGCTGAAACAATTTCTAAATGTCTTCTCTCTGAACTAACCTGACGGAGACGAGGAAGTTGGTAGCCCTGCCGGTGGCGCCGCTGAACTTGAGTAGGCAGACCACGGCCAGGAAGAGGTAGAACATGTTCGAGCAGTCGACGGGGCAGGACCCGGGCGTGGCGACGCCGCCGTCCAGGAAGGTGGCCGAGCCGAAGCGCACTGGAGCCGCCGTGCTGGTGGCGCCACCTAGCGTCGCGTTCACTGCACCTACAAAAGTAACTACTTGGTTACACTTGATTGCAATTTGCGAAGAGTGCCACTCGGAATTGCAAAAAGCATCCATTTTCAAAAAAGAACATGAGGGGCCCGCCCTTATTCGACCGCCCTTCCGCCAAACCTCCATTTTGCCAGCTCGCTCGCTCCGAGTCCTATATATTCCCCATATTCCCCAACGAAGTTGGGGAATAGACACAACTCTCCACTCGCTTGCCGGCAAAACTCCGGTTCGGTAGCCCAGTCCCAAAAACCCATGGACGTTCCCATGGGTCATGGGACGCCGTGCACATTGGTCGATTGGACCCTAAAACTGCGCCAAAAATCCAAAAAATGAAAATAGCGTTATGACTTCCATTACGTGCCATTTCGGTAGTACACATCCTAAGGTGTCTGGTACGAAGCGTTTTGAACCTCTGCGCGCGCTCGAGCGCTGCGGCAGCACTGTCTTCCGTACGTCACTTTGTCCGGCTCTGAAGACCGCGCGTCTTAGCGCTGGTCGCAGCGTTTGTTTATATTTTTCCTATCGTCGGCGGTTTGAACTAGTAAGTGGGTATTGACAGTTGCATTTTGTTTATTGAACCTTCAGCTATCTGCTGAGTATATAACTAGTTGTAAAGGCGACGCAAAAAGCAATAAACATTAATGGAAGAAACACGCATGCGTCTTGAGGAAGAGGCTATGTTCAGTATGAACCTTTATTAGAGATATCTTTTGAATAACAGCGAATTACGCTCTCTCCCGTCTCTGAGTGATAGCGACAGCCTATTGCTTGAAAACGCAGGTGAGCTTTCGTGCGACTTTTTGCGACTTTCTGAATATTTCTGTTTTGTTTACTACCCGGTCGAGCGGGATCCGACCAGCTAGCTGGCTGCCGTGCCGGCCGGCGGCCCCGCCGCCCGCCGCATGCGGCAGCCGAACCGCTGAGAGGGAAGGACAGTGGCGCCGCTGCTGCTGTCTACATTGAATGCCTCACTGAACTTGTAGTCCAGTATCAAGCAATTCGATGTCTTATCGCACAGGTCCGCTGTTCCGATTTATGTGGATTGCATGGGCCGTCCTTAAACCCGCTGATTTTATTTACAGGTCAGTGTGCGTACTTACACATATTCTGGTGTACCCTTGTGTCTGATATACGTGTCCTGACTTGTTATCTTTCATTTACAATTTGGGATAAGGCTTGAAGGGGTCGGGATTGTATTCGCATTGACTTTTACATCGCGGCTATTTCACTCGGAGCTCACCTGTGCTTGTAGGAGTAGTGGGCGAAATTCATTTACGTCAGTTAACGAGTCGGTACGGGTTGCGTGGAGGGATAGGAAGGAAAAGAGCAAATACCTATAATATGATAATAATTAACGTCGTTGCCACCGTGCAGGAGTCCACTATAGCCAAACCGTACATAA
>CABIKL010003898.1:0-10340 GCA_902196195.1 Aptinothrips rufus | reverse complement strand
CCGTCACGCTCCGCCCCTGTCTAGGCTCCCACCTAACCTAGGCCTGCGGCGCTTTCGGCTCGGCCCTTCGGGCCTCGATTCGGAGTCTACCAGAGCAAGCCGATACACCGTATGTATACCGTCGCCGGCATCGCTCAGAGATATGACCGAAACCATGTGCAGGCAAACGACCATAACATAACCTACCCGTTTGTGGCCGACAAAAGACGAGGGTTACAACCCATCCATTTGAGGACTTATATGCTATGGTGGAAACCAGCCCATTGACCTTTGCGGCAGCGTTTGACGATTTTTGAAATGCGATTTAAGTTATCAGCATACTTGAAAACCTTCCCGGCGACACTCAACTTGACTTGACTTAATAAGTTAAGATTTCTGTTGAAATTAACACTTTTTTGACGTTTACTGCCCGAAAAGTACCCCTAAATGATGAAATAAACTACCGACGATATCTTTTTCGTGATCAGCACCCTCGAAAACCCCAGAGACGACGCCCAACTCGACATGACTGATAAAGTAATGATTTTCGTTAAAACCACACCCTTATGACATAAAATATCTTAAACCGCAAACCTCAAACCGGAAGCATTTTAAACGTGATGAGCATAATCAGAAACGCCCATTTTGATACCCCGCACGACCTAGTCAGAAAGAAGTTCATTTTCGCCTTTAAATCAGCCCTTAGGCCTCCCTTACAACCCCCCTTTAAAATTGAGCTGGAAAGCTGAAAATCAATAGGCGTGTGTCTTTTCATGATACTACATTGGATTTTAAAGCGCTAGGCTGTATCTCGACGCGATCGGAAGTTATCGTGCACGCAGACAGACAGACAGACACACAGACAGACAGACAGACAGACAGACAGACAACAGTTTTTACCTCCACCGATCCACTGGCTTCGCTAAACGCTCAGCCAATTACCAAACTCCCTGACAAATTTATGTATTAAGTTGTTAGCTTTGTTCAGATGTGCCTGTGAAATTTTTTCAGTATTAAGTAAAGATACACTAAGTACTAAGAGTGATAAATGATCAAAATACAGTGGCTGCATTAACCCAGATAAAACTGGCAATGAATAATAATAAAACCACATTTTTAATTCTGAGCACTTCCAATGGCACAGCTCAGTTACAGTACGGGGCATTCGATGAACAGATTTTGGTGGCCTTATTGATTTCAGTCTCTCATCAATAGATGGGATGAGCATTCTTAAAGAAAAAGGTTGACCAGAGTATGAGGAATCAAACCACAAATACAGCAACTTTTTTACCGTACCCCCATAAATTTTGTGCATTTCATCAATTCCTGTCCCTGCAATAAAATCTGGCATGAGAAGGTGAAGGGCACTCAGTCCTCGGACACCCATAATTCCATTTTCTGGTTGCTCTTCAACTACTCTTCTTCCCAGTGCAATTGTTTCTTCTGATGTTCGCTCTTCAATATTTCTGACATAAGGAAATACATGGGAGTGGCTCCTAGGATTGATGTGATATGTATAGCCCTCTAACTTACAATTATTGCAACCAAAAGCTCCACTATAAAGTGTCAAATATAAAAAATGAGTCTTTGCTGGTACGTCACAAGTGCCTGTGAGGAGAATGGCACTGATCTTTACAACACGGCCTCCAGGCAAACAGAAGTTTCTGCCTCTGTACATAGCTTCAAACTGAGGGCGAAGTTTTGTAAGAAACAAATTAGCATCCGGCTTTTTTTTTCCAAACCACATTCCAGCTAATATGATATTCTCCTGCCTCACTCTGTACCGATATGGGAGCTCATTTATTGAAAGATAAATAGGCCACATACTGGTTTTTGATGATTTGAAAACTGGTACGCCATCTGTATACCACATAAATGATATATCATTCCGACTTGTTAATAACCCTCTTTCATTTTGAGTACGGTACAACTGCCCATCATGAATGTCTTGAATTATATCCTGTCTCTGATTACCTCGGTTGAATCTATGTTGTAACAGATCATAAAAATTTTCTCTCTTAAACATTTCTTTGAGTTGCTTCCTAATTGGTAATTCAAGAAAGTAACATACCTGTTTTTTCTCATCACAAATATTGCACTGAGCATTTTCAGATGGAAGTGAATTTAAACAAACGTAACAATAAAAATGCTTAGTGAACGCATTAAATTTTCCAATTGAAAAATACTTTTGGAATTTGTAAAGAGATAAACGTTGAAATCCATTTCGTGGGCAGATAAATTGGAGGACATGTAAAATGTCTCCAATACAAGTAGCTGAGAGATTATGCCTTAACATAAGACAGAGAATGAGAACTAGAGTCTCTTTTACAGTGACCTCAGCTCCATCGTATAATGGATGGTCTGCTCTGTCTTCAAAGTCTTCATCTTCGGAATCTTCACTTTCTTGAGATTCCTCATCTACATCTTCATCATCATTTTCAACCTCAATGTCAGGTGGATTCTGGTTGTTGCCATCTGCTGCCACCTCATCTTGCAGAACTGCCTCAATGTGGACACCCTCATTTGCAGCTAAGTGTAAATTTTCCTGAAGTTCAACATCCCTAGCACCCTCAGGATTTGGGTTATTATTTTCTTGAAGTTCAACATCCCTTGCACCCTCAGCATTTGGGTTGTTCATGCATTGTTGTAGCTCTTCAGGGTTTTCATCATTCTCCGCATCAGAATCGGAAGAGGCACCACCCACATTCCTGTGAAATTAAAGAGGAGTGAAAATTTTCACATGGCATCATCATTCTAACCTGATGAAGTATTATCATAATTAAATCCAGATTTTAGTGTCATAATCGTTCTCCAAATGTATTTCTGTATGCCATTATTATTCTGAACAACTACACCAAAGATAAGACTTTTATAAGGAATAAGAAGAGAGCTAGCTGTTGGACATTTAACTTAAGATCCAATTACCAAAAACTGTACCTTAACCTAAAAAATCCCCTACATTTATTGAAATCTTAGTTTAATTTCATTTAAATTGCTACTACATGAGAGAGCAATAAAATGTGGACCTGTAAACACATTTGCAGCTTTGCGTCTCAAGTCTTTCAACTTGCTGAGAAGAAAAGTAATTGTTTCGCATTTAAAACTCATGAATTCTGAAAGTTGCCAATATCTTTCTTTAGTAGATTTCATCTTCCTCTTTGCATGGCAGCACTAAAAATGTTGCTCATTTCATTTTTTTAATGGAATACCATTTTCTTTCATTGAGTTTTGAACTTTGCGAAAAGTTACTAGTATTCGACTCAACAATTTGAGATACTTGAGACGCAGAGCTAGAAATGTGTTTGTAGGTCCAGTTTTGATATTGATATGTCTTTCACATGTTAGTAATAGAAAGTTAATTAAACGCAATTCTTTGACGATGATGAAATTCTTGATTTCATTCAGTTCTACGATTACAGACAAATAAAGTGTGTGAGACGCACCTGTCACGGACATTCTGACCGATACCTGCATCTATGGCCCGTCTTAAGTTATAACGAGCTCTTCTTCGTAAATCACGGACGGCTTTCCTGCAGTAATTTCGATTCATATTTAATCACACACCAAACTTCGACACAGTTCATGTTTTATGCTAGCGAACGTGTCGTCTGCTTCTGCTGGAGTCGAATCTGCGATACAGTGATCACGGCAGCCTTGAATCCCGGTTTCTATTCGCCCAAGCGGTGCATATCTAGTAAAAATTTGTAATTTCTCTTTATAATTAATTGAATGCTCAAAATATTTATAAGAAATTAAATTAGGATATCATGGAATCGTTCTCTCGGCATTATTTGCGTGACTGCACTTCTCTCCTCACTAGCCGTTGTGAGCCGAGCCAATCTAGCACGGCCAATCACGAAGAAGCGAGACCGACGCGTCGCTACGTATAACAAAAACATCATCAACAACAACAACCCAAGCCAAGCCGACCGGCGTCAGCGTTAGGCTTCCTCGCAATTTAGGAAAAGTATGTATATTTGCGCCACTTTAAATGGAGTTAGTGTCTCACATTTTGTTAATGCTTTATTATTTTTTGAAGATGGAAAACATACCAAAAGGGAAGGGGAAGAAGGTGTGGTACGCCCGTATCTTTTGGATCCGGACTCGAGAGACGGACGTAATACGTTTGGACCAAATAACTAAATGTGCAGACCGGAAAGTTGGAGCGGAGCCGGAGCTAATATGGATTGACAAAAGTAAGCCGAAGCCGAAAGGAAAAGCAAAAACTCCCCCTGTAAAGGAAAAGGCAAGGGTCATAGCTGTACATGGTGAGTTTTGTGACCCATACTCTTTGTTCTCATAACCCTAGTTTCCATATTTTTACTAATGCGTCCCGTCCTTTCAGCCAACAAGTCTTATTTGGAAGCGCTTCTGATAGATGAGAATGGAGACATAATAGATTCTAACTCAAAAGCTTTCACAAAATCTGCTTTATTAGAGAAGAAGCAGCGTTCAATCGAGAAGCAACAGGCTGATCTGTCTGCTCTCAAGGCGAAGTATGAGTTGCAAAATTCTGTTGCAAGGTCATCAAGTATTTTCGAAAATGTGGACCATGCAGCATCCACCCCAAATCAGAGCAGCAACAGGAAGGATAGCGGTGACTGCATCCTGGGACCTGACCACTCTGATGATGAAGTTGACGATTTCTCTGCTGCTAAGTCTGAAGTTATCGACCACTTGACACCAGCATTGACATCTCTTTCATCATCGCCTGGTGAGTATCCTAATGACATACTTGTTCTGCGCTTAGTGGGTATTATTTATTAATGTGCATCATGTAAGTTTTTCTAAATGTTTTTGTATGTCCACCTTTTGCAGTCACTTACGACCAAGTTGTTTTTCTGCAAGGACTGGCAGATACTTTTAAAAATATATATGAAGCACAGACAAAACAGTCTTTCGTCCCTCCATCTGCAGCTGTGGTATGTAACTTGCTCTTAGAAATACTGTGAACTTAGCGTATGCTTCATATGTGTACTAAAAAGTGTTTGATTTCAGTGTGTTGACATGTACATGGCATGCAATGAAAATGATAAAGACAAGGTAAGGCTGAAGTTATAACTCATCAAGACCATTCTATTGCGTTCAATAGATTTTTCTTATTGTGAGCTTTAAAATGAAAAACATTGGGCAAACATTCCTCTATTATGACTACTGATATATGTGGCAATTATCACTTAATTTAATTATGATAAATTTAAGTACAGTAAGTCCTATACTTCCAGCATTTTAAAAACTAGTCTTTAAAATTTGCAAAAATCTAGTGTCATTCTCTGAAAATATTACAGCTGAACTATACAAATTTTTATTCTGAAAGTAAGTAATACTTATGACATTCATGACTCTCTCAGATAATTGTTTGCCACTATTTTCCATCTCTAATCTCACAACAAGAACATCATTGCATACAGTGAGATGATGGTTTTAAAGCTGTTACGAATTAACTTTCAGATATTGCATTCATCATTACTTATACTTGTTACTCGAATTTGTGTAGGTGCCTTTTTATCCTGGGTCACGGTGCTTTTTACCAAAAGCATTCAGAAATGCTGCTGAAGAGAATGCCACTGTTTTCGACCCAGCCATAGGAGGGATGAAAAATGACTGGAAAGGATTAGTGCGGCAGGTGCTGGTTCAAATCTATGGTAACCAACTAGCCAACTTTTGCTACAAAGGAAACCAAGGAAGTCGACCTGGAATACATCCAAAAATTCGCCAAGAATTATACTGTGAGTTTTATTCATACTTTAAATTAACTCCAGAAAAACAAGGAAGTGAAAACCATTACATATCTTTTTAAAACAAAAATCATGAGATAAATCTTTATGACTTCTTGGCTTCATTGTTTGTTAGTGGATTTTGCCAGAACTGAGCATTAATTTTTCTTTTCTGGGAACAAAGGACACTTCCTGGCCTACCGTGCATGAAATGAAAATTAAATAGATGAGGAAAAAATGTGACAGCAATTTATAGAGAATAGCATTTTCAAAAGAGTTCTATTGTTCGTGTTGTGGTCACATGATTAAATTTCTGCAGAGCATTTCTCTTTTTATCTGTAAACTACTCGCTTTATTAGTTCAATACTCATCAACAACTTAAATATAAGTTTAAAAAACTACAGTTTGAAGAATTTGTTCAATTCTGATGTATATTAGATTAGCAGACCAAAAATAAGTCAGCACTAAAATGTCCGTCTGAAATTCCATTTTCCTGAAGCCGCCTTGCAGTTCATAAGTAAATGCTTACTAATGTATTAATGCATTTTAAACTTTATTTCCTTACAGTGTACGCTAAGCACTTCATGGGGAATTCTCCAATCCCACTCACTGATTATCGCCAGTTTATAAATTCGCTAACTGGTAACAAACGCAAAGTGTATCGAGAAAATAGAAAGCGAAAGGTTGCTGCGATGTCAGGAGGGAGTGGAAGTGTGAGTTCAGCTCAGGGGATCCATGCCCCTACCAGCTCTCCAAAAAATCACCAGATTACACCAGTAGTTTCATCAGCTCAGGCACTCCATGCCCATACCAGCTCTCCAAGAAATCACCAGATGATACCAGCAGTTTCATCACATCAGTTTGAGATTTCTCTTCAAGATATGCAGGACAATCTGGCTGAGCACCAGTCCAACATACGTGAAGATCAAAGAATGCAAGTTGAAAATACGCAGCCTACGTTTCTCATGGAGAGCATGTCTTCATCATCCATAATGCCAGCTATGCAGGTTGGTTCTGGCTTCCTATCTGCAGCTAACCACATTTTGCACCCATTGTTTGAATTGTAATTCAAATGCAAGCTTTTGCCATTCTATTTTTACATTTTTTTGTTTTTCTTTTTGACATTTTAGTCACTTTTTAATATCTATGTTTTACATAATTTTTTAGACGTTTAATGCTTTTTTGGTCACTTTTTGTTACCAAATTTTTAACATGTGAAATAATTCTTTTTTTTTCCTTCGTATTACTTTTTGACTGTGAAGCCCTTTTTTTTCCCCTATCACTGTATGTTTAAATGAATGTCAAGTTATTTTCCTGTGTTTTTTATGAGGAAATATCTTTATTTCATTTTCATTGTACCAGTTATGCATGTAGTGATATAAGGAACCATGTTGTGATCTATTTGCTGAGGCATTCATCCTAATCCCAAAGACAAAATGCCATTTGTGTTGTTTGATACCTGGTGCCCTTGCAAGATACCTAGTCCCCGCATTGAATGTTATGCTGTTGTTGACTATTTTTGTAATGTTGCAGGTGACGGTGATGCTGCATGGAAAGTGAGAGAATAAGTGCTTCACTCTCATTCTGTAAAGTTAGAATCAGCCAGCAAGTCCCAGTATTTCTATTTCGAAATTTAATTGACGGTTTGCTGGTCAACGCCACTTCAAATCAGTGTAAATCATGGGCATTGGCAATATTAAACTTGAATATCAGACATAACTGTTTTATTTGATATGGAGAAGAGTGTGGCACATTTTCCTCACACTTCCCTTGGCAAGCATGTCACCGCATCTATTGCAAAGAATTGTGATATTGTTGTGATAATGCATGGACTGAAATTAATTTTAAGGATATGAATGGACCCTGGCAGAAAGCAAAAGTCACTATATATGCTGGAGACAACCAGGTCATGTTTTTAAGTTAAGACTTGATGTATTTTATGTCTCTTGCTTACTTTCTGCCTGGGTATACATTTATTGGGCCAAATTTACTTTGTTACTTTGTTTCAGTTCCACACCAAGGGAGTGTGAAGAAAAGCAGTCATACATGCTCTTTGTCTTTATGTCTGTATATTTCATGCCTCAACAGATAAATTAATGTCAGAGTGTGCGAGGAAAGGAAATGAATTACCCAAAATTTTATTACCTTTTTTTTTAGTGGGTTGGTTGACCCTCCTCATGTCAGAAATATCATGAACATAGCATGTAGCTGCATTTTTTCACACTCGTTCTTGGTGAGTTCTTCAAAAGCAAGAATGAAATGTACGCTTTTCAATCTCAATAAATTTGATTTTCTTTACGTTCTTTTCTGATTTAACAATTTGTCCTTTGCAATCATTTATGATAAGAAAATGAATAGATTTAAGAGATTACACTTAGTTTACAAATTTTACATGTTTATCAATTGGAAAAATGCTCTTATTATGCACATTGCTGTTTGCTGGATTCTTATTGTCTGAAGTTTATTGTACCTTCTTTGTGTAGTGTCGCCAAAAAAGTAGGCAATACGGAGCTCAAGTGCACTGGTGTAGTGCTGTTGGTATCTCAGCTTCCTTAATGATAAAATTCATTGAAGCAATGCCGAGAATTTGAATAGAAGCAGGCAGAGATATCGACAGCTCGACGCTGGTAGCATGTGGGCAACTCGTAGCCTATCATTTTGACAACACTTTTTGAGTAATTTAAGCAGTTAATACGCGATAAAGTGCACCCTACACGCGTGCGCGCTCCCTAGGTCCGCCCCCCGGGATCGGCCCACCTGGATCCGCCCCTGGGTACGGGGTGGTGTATGGTAGAACAAATATTACGAAAGTAGCACGAACGAACCAAAAGAAATATCACGAAAGTAGCACGTCCAGATAGATCGCAAGCAGCACGCGAGGCACCTCGTTAGCAGCACGAATATCACAAAAGCAGCACGTTAGACACCTCGCAAGCAATACAGATATCACAAAAGCAGCACGGATACGTGCTGTCTTTGTGATATTTTATGATAAGTGGGCATTATATAGCACAAGTATCATGAAAGCAACACGAATCGTTCCGACCTAGGTCTTTATAATTTGTGCTGCTTTCACAATATTTGTGTTTGTATCCGCGGCATCACAAAATATCGCAAAAGCAGCATAAAAATTTCGACTCGGGGAATAGCCCTGCAAGAGTTCGCTCTGACTGACCGATGTCAACCTGACTGGCGTGCTCGGGCGTGGTGTTTCGGTCAGTTGGCATCGGTCAGTCGAAATTGCTTGTCAAAAGAAGAAAACGACTTGATCCTCACTGACCGACGTATGGCTAACCGACGCTAGATTTCCTAGTCTCTTTGTTTATCTCGGAGGTAAAGTTACTCTGAACGCGGTGCGTAAGCAGGGTAGTCCGTTCCTACGGCTAACAAAATACAACATTACTTTTTCAGCTCCAAAAACTACTCGCACACAGCGATGCAAACACCGATCATGGTCTATATTTTTTTCTGGCCCTTTAGTATTCCGGAAGAGTCGCCATTCCGTCACACAGCGATCGGCATTAAGACTGTACTTACTAGGTTACGTTTACGCCGGCCCCTTCCTCCTCGCGCTTCGGCATACTTCGGCTCGCCCGCTCGGGATGGGCCCGGCAGGCGGCGAAGTAAAGCAAATGACAGCTGAATCGCGAACTCTGTGCAAGGATCGCCGATCACCTTATTCATATGCTTGGTAAAGTGTTGTATGAAGTGGAAGAAATAATGGCAGAATATCCTCCCCTTATCAAATTCAGTGATGGGAGGAGCGCTGAATTGACGTTCCGTACAATTTCGTCCCGGGCAACATGTTTCAATTGTGAGTACACCAACGACAATCGTGAAATGTCGTTGTTACTGAGTAGCGTGACACCGTGACACCGCTGTAGGGTGGCCCAAGCCAAGTTTGAAAGTTAATATCTTGAAAAGCGCCGACCGGATTATGAAAAGAGGTCCCCTTCAAGGCCGAAAACCGAAGTCGGGGGTCTGTGAAACGATTATTAGGGTTGCCTCAAAGCGATCGAAGTTTTTAACAGAGTACGGAGTTACACCGCGCTCGAAATTTTTTTTGCCGAAAATCGAGTTTATGTCCGATTACAATAAACCAAACGCAAATCGCTTCCTTTTAACATCCCAAAGTGAAAAAATATTCCACAGCAGTTTTGATGTGTTGCCTATGATCCAGGGGCTGTAATATTAATAGCTACGTGAAAATTTTCACGTCTTTCACAGTTTGGGGCTTGTTGAAGGGGAATGGACCGCTAACCCACCCCCTCAACGCGTGTACCACATGCGCGGCTATCCAAGGGATGCGTCTGAACCCGGATAGGCCGTTTGCCTACCCTCCGGGTACAAATATATTTGGCCCTCCGTCAAAATTTTGTCGGTTCTGTGCGGTTCTGGGCCGTTTTGGCGCGGTTTATACTGCAATCCAGCCACCGCGGCATCGATCAGACATGGGACCTATACCCAATGTATACCCGAGAAAAAACGTCTGAGGAGTTAATGAGGGTTGCCGACCTTCCAGGGTAATTTGTTTGTAGTATTAAAAGCTTTATGTTTTTTAAGTTTGTTCCTATTGTTACTTAAATTTATGTTGTTTCTCGTCCCTTTTTTTTTTCTTTTTCCTTTTTGAAAAAAAAAAAAAAA
>CABIKL010003897.1:0-10344 GCA_902196195.1 Aptinothrips rufus | reverse complement strand
GCCCTGCCCTGCCCTGCCCTGCCCTGCCCTGCCCTTCCCTTCCCTTCCCTGCCCTGCCCTGCCGTGCCCTGCCCTGCCCCCTCTTCCCCTCACCCTGCCTCTTGCCCTGATTTACGCTGCTCTGAACCCTGCCGTGCTCTGCCAGCTCGGGGGTCGAAAGGGAAGAATTGAAATCATATCGAGAGCTGCAGCAGGAGACAAAAGTGCACTGAGTTCGTCGAGCATAGAGTCGGCTAAATTAAAGCGCTCTGTCGACTCGGATCACAGTGTGGGCTTCAGGGCTGGTTTGGAAGCACTTCTTCGACCCCTCCCTCCCTTCCTTCCTCCCTTCGGTGTGCTTAAGCCCAATTTCCTTTATTAAGAAGAATCTATGAAATTTGGCAATGTCCTAATTTTTAGTCATGAGCGTACATTCACCCATCCATCAGGTGTTATAAATTAACGGGGCACCTTTCAATAATATTGCTCATGATCTTCGTTTCTTTATAGTACTTCCCTTACAGTGTACCTCTGTGAGGCACCCTGTACCGTCTGACTATGCTTCGAGGCTCTTGCTCACAGTCCCAACCTGATGGTTTGCCGCGGATCGCCCCGTTTGTCCTGGACTCTCAGCTCGGCAGAGTAAAGCCTACTGTCGCCTTCTGCTGTTGCTGCTCCTGACTCTTTAGTCTGTTTAGTGGGTTTTTAAGTAGGTTTACGTCTGAAACCGAGCCCTACACTTCCCCGCCCCGCCCTTCCTACCCTCCACCGCCTCCTGCGCCCTGCCTCCCTTATCATGCTCAGGCCCTTAACTCTCGCTTCATATTTCAGGCTGTTCTTTCCCTTCTTTCCGCTAAAGCTTCACCCGTACCCTTAGCCTCCTAGTTCCTCTCCCCTCCTCTCCCCTCCTCTCCCCTCCTCTCCCCTCCTCTCCCTCCTCTCCCCTCCTCTCCTCTCCTCTCCACACTCAAACAACCTCTACCCTCTTCCCTGTTTGCCCGTTCCCGCCACGCTACACTGCGTACATTCCTTCACATCGTTCCAAATCTGACCAAACAGCAAGCTGATCTTATGCAGTTTCTGCTTTCACTTATAATGCACGTCCTTAATCGCCTCTCTCTGGCTGTCATTTCATTTCATCTCGGCGGTGTGTGAGAAAACACCATCTTCCCCCTGGGAACACCAGCTTTTTAATCAGCATTGGGTGAGAAACGCGTCACCGGTATGAGCTTGGAAAACCTCTGCGGAGAATAGAGAGCGCGCATTTTAGAAACGTCCTCTCATCCATGTCAACATCCTCTTAAACACGCAGAAAGATCAACACCCATATTCTTGAGGCAACCTGACGCAGAAATGAAGCGTAAAAAATATTTTCGGACGTTAGTTTGAAAATTGTTTGAAAACGATCAGGAAGCTACGACAAGCGTTTTTGAGTAAGTCTCAAAACCTCCTTTTACGTTTGATGTCTAGGTTAGGTTGGGTTGCCCAAGAATCTGGGTTTTGGTCTTTCGGTGCCAACATGTTGACAGCAGCACTAGCTGAGAGCGGTGGCGGTGGAGCTGAGGTCGGACTCGATTGGTGATGATAGAGCGTGTGATGTGGGCTTCTTGCTGCCCAGCCTCCAGAGGAGTGGGCAGCAGGCCAGTGGCCAGCCAGGCAGACAGGCAGCCAGGCAGCCAGGCAGACCGAACAGAATCTCTTCCCACGCCTTCACCTCATACGTCACGGCGCGGCCGCGTTCACTGCCCATCAATCAAACACCCTACCAGGCCAACACCCTTCACAGCTCATCAGCGCTCGGTGGGCTTTGGAATTTACCGACAAATTAAAACTGTAGTCCGGTCGGTTTGGATAAAATTATGGGAAAATTATGGCGCGATTGTACGTTTAAATTTGATTTCGGTCGAGTCCAGATGAAATCCTCCCGAGGAGAGCCTCACTAGTTGACTGAGCGTACGAATGAACACATGAGATATGTGAATACAAGAGGATATAAATGAATTAAGGAGAATACAAGTGAATACAAAAGAATACATCGAACGCGTACGAGAGAATACATGACTGAGGCACCCCTCGGATTCTCCAATGAGAAATTTCGCCGTCGAGTCGAAAGGATATCGTTTGCTCCGTCGAAACAGCACTGACTTGAGCATGCGCAGTGAGCACAATTTCTTATTTCCCTGCTTCTATCGGCTGGAATACCCTATAGCGTGTATGGTTTGGTCGCGGAAAGGACTAGAGAGAGTGAGAGGGTATCGACGATAGATTGGCACGTTCTGTGACATTCGTAGACATTTTTCGTCCGCGTCCCGCCCTCCCACACGTCCGGACATGGCGGCTGAGTCCCAGTCCCAGCCAGGGATGCAGCATGGCACATGAATCTCGCGGTGACAGCATGTAAATCACTCTTCACGCGCGTTTCCTGATCTGATGACTGGGCTGGGTCTGGCTGGGTCGGACTGGGCTGCGTGGGCAGGGCAGGGCAGGCAACAAACAGGGGAAACAAAGCCTAGGTTCTCAGGCAGCCCAAGTCCGAGAGTAAGACATCAGCAATCAAGGTGGAAAAGTATTATTCCAGACCAGTTCCAGACTCATTTTGTGATTATGAGGAAACTCCAAAACGCGCTTTTCAATAATAGGTTTTTTCATTTCGATTGTTTTGGGTTCCTTCTTCCGTGTCTGCCTCAAGAGTCGGAATGTGAGAGAGCTTCTCTGTTCCGTTTCCTGTTCAAACTCTTGTTCAACCTCTTAACACCCTTTGAATGGATGTGGACTTCTAGGTTGTTGTTGTTGTTGTTGTTTA
The DNA here is from genome assembly GCA_902196195.1 of Aptinothrips rufus. NCBI lineage: Eukaryota > Metazoa > Arthropoda > Insecta > Thysanoptera > Thripidae > Aptinothrips > Aptinothrips rufus. The sequence goes on along the minus strand of CABIKL010003897.1, from coordinate 7,562 downwards.
GACTCGCTCGTGGGCAGCCCTGTTGATGTGTGTTTTGTTGTTGTTGTTGCAGGCGAGCTGCCCGCTGCCGTGCATGACGGCAACTCGGGCGTCACTTCAAACCGCGTGGCGACGTGGCTGCTGGCCCTGGTGCAGTGCAGCCAACTGCTAGCGAGCGGACGGTGACAGTTGGCTAGCCTGCTCACATCCTAAACAGGTGCGCACCTCCCCACAACCCTGCTTGCACCGCACAGTCTGCTCCACCTCAGATCGTAAATACTGCTTGCTTCGCTCAGCCCGCCAATGAGCTCCCTCAATATAAAGTGTCTAGAGCTCAGGCTCCCCCCCCCCCCCCCCACCCCCAACCCAAGACCGAGCGGGCTTTGGGCTATCTGTTAAAATATCTTGCAGTATCTATTGTGCGAGCAACTTGGGCTGAACAGTGATTTGTGTTACCTATCAAAGTGCAGCCAGCCCGCCCCCCTCCCCTCTCCTACCCCCTCCTCCCTCCCCCTTTGAGCTGCCCCGCTCGCGCCACCCGGCTCATAAAGGCAGGTCGAGAGAGAGAGCGCGCTTCAAAGGAGAGGAAGAATTCCCGATCAGGAAGCGCTCTTAAAGCAGTAGGCACGCGCGTGTCTTGTGAGTGTTGTCTTACACGACGCGGCCCCAACCAGAGTTGTACTACAAAGACTAGCTGTTAATGGACATTTGTGAAATTTTTGCTCGCAGGGGGATATTTGAGACTTTTTCTTCGACTTATCTGACCTTTAAAGACCTTTTGACATGTGACCTGAACAGGTACCTATTGACTTCAGTGAGCCTGGCACTGACGTTTTGACTTTCTAGACACTTAGTGAGTTTGTGGAACATTCCGGGTAACTAACTCTAGAGATGTTTTTTCATCTGCGCCTCGAGCATTGAACATCTCGCACGCGAGAGAGATAGCATACTTACTTAATTCTCTTGATAGTAATTCCACCGTCGTGTTCTTGAAAGGTAGGCTAGGCTCGTGAAGGCGGAGCGCGAGGCGTCGTCACATCTTGACTGAGCGCCGCGCTTATGTTAATCCCCCGGGATGATAGTGGTGCTGATACCAGGGCGGTCTGCTCTGTGGTCTGGGTGTTGCTCTTTCTGAGATTTAATTTTCGCGCCTCGAGTCGAAACTTTGGAGTGGTCGACTGATACCAGTCCCACGACCGCTGGAGGCGGGCGGGGCCGGGCGATCACCACGCTGGTAACGGAACAAGTTCGCGCGCGAGTCGAAGCATAAATCTTGAAAGATGGAGTTATAGTCTTCATGAGAGTGCTCCAGACTAGAGAGCCTAGAAGGAAGAGAGGTGGCAACTTTGAGTACTCGGACAGTGAGACCACGAACACTGCCATTTTCTTACATACAATCCACGTTTGTAATACATACGAATTTAAGCAGCCGTAATACATACGCCCTGTCGTCTGTATTACATACTGATTCGTCTGTATTACGTACATCCTGCCGTCTGTATTACAGAGAGCTCGTCTGTAATACAGAGCGGTCCGTACGTATTACATACGATTTCGTACGTACGTAATACGGCTGCTCAAAATCGTATGTATTACAGAGCGAGCGTATGTAAGAAAATGACAGTGAACACACTCGTAGGGCGGGTCGATTGGCGAGGACGCGCTCTTTACAGTCAAGTCCGTCAACTGAAACTTGAATGAAATGGACAGCACCGCCGTGACGCGAGGCTGTAGTTCGGGGCAGGCAACGTGGCGGGGCGTGGCGAGGTGTGGCGGGGCGGGGCGCGGCGGGGCGCGGCGGGGCGGGGCGGGGCGGGGCGGGGCGGGGCGGGGCGGGGCGCAGAGCTGTGGCAGGACGCTGACGGAAACAGGCCGCCGGACATGTCCGCCAGAGACGGGCCGGGCGCCCGCAGAACGCAGGGTAGGCAACCCGCCCGCACTGCTGTCGAGCGGGTTGCCTACGCCGGGCTGCCTCGCTATGAGCGCTTGGAATGCGACTGACTCCGCAAATCTCAGTCCTGCGATTGGCAGAACTGTATTTTCATTTGCAGAGTGCCGAGTCGTGTCCGCAGCGGTTAGCCTGCTCTAACGCCCGGACGATCCGGAGGACTAATTGAGATGAATGCAGGCAACTATGCGACGCCGCGTCTGAGCTGGAGGGTCGGGCGGGGGAGGGCGGGAGGGGGGGGCGGGCAATAAAAAGGCATTAACGCGTACCGATTTATTCAGCTCCCAGGCCAGCTCTCTCTCCCCGTCCCCTCCTTCTCTTACTCGAAGTGATAAGAAAGGATAGGCCTCCTCACCTCCGTTTGGAGCGCCTCATGATGACCCCTCCAAATTTGCACCTCTTTTCTTCGAGTGGAGGAGGCGAAAGAAGTGAGGCGGGATCGTCATGTGGACTCACATTCTCCGAGCCGAGCCGCTGCGAGGGTTTATTGAAAATACTCGACGTTCCTGGCTCGACAAATGAAATAAATGGCACAGCACTTGGCCGTACGTCATACGATAGGTCCACAGGCTATAGGCTGCTCGCGGGCTCACATAGCAGACGACGGTATGACTGAGGGAGATAGAGTTGTATTCTTTTCGGTCGTGACTGTAAATCTCGGTAACGTTGATGCTACTTCTACACACCGCGTGATATTTCACAGTGAACTGCTCGTTCATTTCGTTTCATTCCCGGTGCATTGGCCCAGCGCTCCGTACGGTGACCCGATCCGGCGTCGTTTGAACACCATTGTGTCTCTGTCAGCGTGGGGTATAGCCGGGGTTTTCACGTTCCTCGGGGGCTACACGGTGTGTAGACGGGCCTGCCATTCATTCTCAACTCTAGCAATGGGAGGAAATGAGAAAATGATCTAAAATGCTCAAACCTTGTCTTATTTGACGCAGTTGACTGGCTAAAAAAACCCTGTGAAAGCATCGAAATCAAACCGAATGGTCTGGTGGTTCAGATTTCTCCCACGACCTTGCAATACCCACTCCTCCACCTACGGTACTCAGCAGTGCTCTAGAGCTCTGCATAGCTGAAGTAAACTCGGCGCGACCCCCTAAGATGACAGTCTGCTACCCCTGGCCCCTTGGCACTATGACACGCCAACCCCCCCCCCCCCCCCCCCCCCCCCCCCCCCTTCACGGAGTATCGCGCACCTGTATACGTGGTCGCCAGCCTCATGAGACCGAGCTGCTTATGCTGATGGCAGCCTTGGCTTGGCGCGACTGGTCTGCGCGGAGGGTGCGCGAGGGTGCGGGGACGGAGGGTAGAGGGGAGGGGAGGATAATTTTCGAGAACGTCAGGTGCGTCCTTCAAACCTTTGGGCGGGTGTTCGGGGACCACGGACCACAGCCGCCCATAGTGACGTTCAGCAATAACCGAGACACCCTCTGCCCCCGCTCCCCCCCCCCCCCCCCCCCCCCCCCCCCCCCCCCACCTTCCCCTCGCCGTGCCGGCCCATGAGTCTCATACTCCACCCCCCACCAGCCCCAACCCCTGTATGGAGATGAGACCGCCGGCCTCCTGCAGACCGAGGGAATATTGGGAGTTGGGGGGCGGGGGGGGGGGGGGGGGGGGGGGGGGGGGGGGGGGGGGGGGGGGGGAATTGACGAGGTGGATAGTGGCAGGGAATGATTTGCGCACACCATATACCACATGTGTCGTTTGGTCATCTGTGAAAAAATAATCAAGAGAGAGTCGTTTCTTTGCCGGCGTGATTCACTGTCCATCATTCATGTACGTTGAATCGGGTTTGTCCGTTACTGTGCTCTAAACGCCCATGTGATCGTTGGTCTCTTGGCGGGTTTAGTTTCCACGCTAAGCCCAGCGCAGCAGAGAGGCGCTGGTACTTCCCTCTCGACTCGCTCTCTCCACCCAGTGAGCGCCGCTAGGCTCAAGACGAATTATCGTCACAAATCATCTTAAATCGCCCGCAAAATACAGCAGCGAGCTAGCGAGCTAGCTATGCGCAGATTACTTCCCCCTCCCCTCCCGACTTGGCGCGGCCTCACGTGACAGAGCCGCGCTGCGAATAATCGCTGGAACTCCACACTGCCGAGGAGTCCAGAGCGGTCCGGGGTCGACTGGCAGCTCGCGGGTTCAAATACCGACGACGCGCTTTTTGCGTTGCGTTCCCATCAATCCGCCTGCCTCAGACATCCCGCACTCTGCGGAAGATGCTGCGACCTGCCATGAAAACATCGCGGCGCGAAACTGGGGCAGAAAACACGTTGGCTGATTGTGGGCCGGCCCCACCCCACCCGGCCTGGCGGTGGCTATTACCACAATTGCACCCGCAAGCGGCACCCATAAATATGCATTGTGAGCCAATCAGAGCGGGCGCGGCATCCCTTTGCACCCCTCCCCATCCGGCTGGGCCTTCCGCTTGGCGAGAAGAAGGAGAAAAAAAATTGCGAGAAGAAGAAAGGAGAGGAAAAAGAAAAAAGAAAGAAGAAGAAAATCAAAGAAGAATGTATAAAGGAGAGTAAAAAGAGGAAAGAAAAAGAAGAAGATGATGATGACTTGGCAGGGTGAGGGTGCGAGGAAGGAAAGCGGGGCTGTCAGGGTGGGGCCTGGTGGGGCAGCCAGCCGAATATGAGCAGGAAATGAAACAGGCTCTGGAGCGGTGCCAGGTGCGGGGAGGGCCTATGACAAGGCCTGCCCAGGTTAGCTTGTCCAGCTCGCTCCAGCAGCTCGCTCCAGCAGCTCCAGCCACAACCTCCCTCCTGCTCTTCTCGACTCTCCCCGACTCGAGAAGAAAATCTACGCGGGCCGCCAGGACGGGCGACCAACTTGCCAGTTTGTGGAAAATCCGTGTACACACACCAAGCGAAACAAACTTAGCTGTCGGGCGGACGAGAGGCAAGTCGCGCAGGGGAAGGGAGAGAGCTGGTTCGGTGATGTGATTTATTGCTGTGTGATTCTCTCACCGTACAGCACCGCGTACACCCGGCAGAGTGAAGAGAAAACGTCAATGATTCTGTAATAGTGCGGCTGGTGGCTTGGACATTATCACTGCACCGCCATAACAAGTTGATGGTGGCATTTTATCTGCAACCGAAATTACAAACTTGTAATTCTCCACACGCCCGGAAGGGACGCGACCGCCGCCCAAATCCTTGGATTTTGAATAACACTTGTGTATTGAAAAAGGTCATGAAACTTTTGTTCGTTGCACTTCAAAATCGAGTGAAAATAAACTGAAAGGGCACCTTTCATTTCACTTTCTATGATAGTGATTATACCCAGGGACTGAGTATAAGTTCAATTTGGGTCATTTTAGGCTTCGATAAGTGTGCCGATAACACTTTCTCATCTGAAGCGGGTATTTTTTCTTTTCGTGCTACCTGGCTGTACTTGGCATTTACCCCACACTCGACCCCGAACATGAGGCTCGGCGGAGTATGCAGCAGCCAAAGAGGCCAGGACAATTCACCACCCTCGCATGCAATGCACTGGCCGACTGGCTGGGCTTACACCGGCGGCCCGACCCGGACCCGACCCGACCCGACCCGACCCGACCCCTCCCGACCCCTCCCGACCCCTCCCGACCCCTCCCGACCCCTCCCGACCCCTCCCGACCCCTCCCGACCCGACCACATCTCGACGAGCAGAGGAGGGTTGTAGTTGTGAAACTAGTGGAGCCGGGGGCGCTGGCTTAGTGCTGGATTGCATTCGCTTGGCTGGAGATCTGAGTCGGCCTCGGTCGGGTCGGGCCGGGTCGGGCACACTCCTCGCTATCGCCTAATTACTTGCCTAGCGCTGGGACGCGCTGGGATCGCGCCGACTCTCAGGTGCTGTACTTACTTCCGTCTGGATGTCGCAGTGGACCCCCCTCCAGTGCGCGTCAAATGTGGTCGCCTCGTTTACAGGCTGACTCAACTGACTGCTTAGGTACTATAAAGAAAAAGAGTAAACTAACAAAACTCGATGGCAATTTTTTGTTCTAATTTTCTCCTTGTAAATTCACAGAACTTTTTTTTTAAGTGCGCTAAAGTCGTGTAAATTGTTTTATTTATAAGACCCTTAAAAGTGTTGTGAGATGTTTGTCTTGATGCTCATGTATCGTTCTGTTTGTGGTGCTCGGTTTGGTCGCGACAGGAATGCGCGACACAGATGCAGGCAAAAAATATGCTCGCGTTCAAGATAAATTGATAGCTGATGTTGCTAAAACTTTACCTGCGTAGGAAACTCGCCCAGCTAACGCCTCAATGGATTGATTCTAGCACAGGAGATAAATGTCTGAAGGTGCATCTACAGTCTTGTTCTGCAGTGCATTTTGTTTCGCGTCGCCTATTTCCGGCAGTTCCTGCCGAGCAGGTAGCATGCCCCCCCCCCCCCCCCCCCCCCCCCCCTCCACCCCTCCTTTTCCGCGTGCCAACGTAGAGATACAACACCACACCAGAGCACCAGAGAGGCAAGGCTCTCCTTGCAACTCGCAACTTAAGCGGATTGCTAAGTTGATGGACTCAACTCGGCCGGCATCGAATAGTGGCGAGATGAACAGAATTCTCAACCAGAGTCTGAACAACAATGTATGCCCTACAGGCGAAGAGCACTTTGGAAAGCATGCGGCTTTATTGTATAAGACGTTTACTACAGAGGACAGTGTTCTTCTTAAAAGTATGCGAGCACGCTTTCAAGAATTCACGTTTTTCAAGAGCATACTTTCACCCCTTGTTTCTTCAGTGCATCTCCCGATTGGATTACTTTGCAAACTGATCGAGTACTTTTTCTCCATACCACGCTCCCCGGTCACAATTCTCACTTCCATAATTCGTCCCTTTACTTTGGCAACAAAGCTCTAGTAGGAGGTCCTATGTAAGCCTCGTGGCAGATGTTGACTATCATGCACTCATTTCGCAGAGAGTTCCTTTTCCTCGCCATTCTCACTGATGAAAAAGAAAGAGCCAGATTCTTATTTCCTGTTTTGGTTGTTCGCCCTGGCTCCCTTTTCCTCCTCAACTCGTAAACTTGCAGGAGCCTGCCATCCTGATTCAGCGAGATATGGGAACTGAGTGGCGCCTGAGAGAAAATTGATTTAGTTATCGTGGAGATATTTCAGCGAGCTTTCGAGTCTCCGTTGTTGTAAAATGGAAGCGATCGCAGTATTCTGTCGCCAATCGTAGCTTTCTTTTGCACTTCCCCGCTCGTCGCGCCCCGGCCTGTCCCACCCCAGCCAGCTCCACCCCACATCTCGCGTGGCGTGCCCCCTTGGACTGCGCGGACCGTCCAGGCTTACGATATTAACCCCAAAACTAGAGCGAGCGAGCTGTCCTGTCCTGGCCTCAGTCCACTCGCTCTGCTGCGCCGCGCCGCCCCGCCCCACCGCGCCCCACCCCTCGCCCGGCCCTGCGCTGCCCTGGCTGTCGCCCAGAACGCCCCCCCACCCTGGCCCGGCTCACAGCCCCAGCCCGGCCCAGCCTCTCAACAAAATATTGAGAAGGTCAGCTCCACCCCGCTGGGCTGGGCTGGGCGCCCCGCCGCCTCTTTCGCTTTGCAACCCCTCGCACTTGTACAGTCGCCATCAAAAGTGTGAGGACAGGCGCGTATCCAGGATTTGGTTTTGGGGGGGGGGGGGTCATGCCAC
>CABIKL010003896.1:0-10344 GCA_902196195.1 Aptinothrips rufus | reverse complement strand
TCTTTTTTTTTTTTTTTTTTTTTTTTAAATTTGGCAACTGACGGTGAAGCTTCTATGATTGTATTAATGTTTGCTTTACTATTTCTCCTGGTTACAGATTCCGAGTAGTGGAAAGTCGCACCACAAAGAAGGAAAACGAGACAAAGAGGAGAAGAAAGAAAAGGATCGTAGCAGAGAGAGAGATAAAAACAAAGACCAGCGAAAGCCATCTGCGTCTCCCAAAAGATCACTTACTCCATCCAAAACTGGTTCTTCTTCTTCTTCATCATCAAAGACCAGTACTGAGCCAACACCACCTAAGAGGTCTTTGTCACCAAAGAGATCTTTTTCACCAAAGAGACCATCTACTCCATCCAAACCTCCAGTAAAAGAGGAAAAGAAGTCAAGCCATGTGGAAAGTGATGAAAAAGAGCGCAAACACGAAAAGCACAAGAAGGACAAAAAAGACAGAGATAAAGAAAGGGATAAAGATAAGGAGAAAGAGAAAGAAAAGGAGAAGCACAGGGAAAAGGATAAGGAGAAAGAAAAAGACAAAATGAAAAAAGAGAAATCTAAAGACAGTGAAAAAGAGAAATCCAAAGATGGAGAGAAAGAGAAGCGCCATAAGGAGCATGAATCTAATAGCAAAGCGCCCAGTGGAAGTTCATTTGAGAAAGTAGACAAAGGAACAGAGAAGTCAGTGTCTGTGGAGAAAGTAAAAGAGAAGGATAAAGAAAAGGACAAGAAGTTGAAAGAAAGTCTGGAGAAAGTGAAGGAGAAAGTGGAAGGTGGCGAAAACAAAGATAAACATAAAGATAAGCATAAGCATAAGAAGAAAAATAAGGAAAAAGATAAAGAGAGGGACAAAGATAAAGATGAAAAGGAGAGAGTCAAAGAAAAAGATCCTGAAAAATCAAGAGATAAATTGAAAGAAGAAAGAGAACGTGAAATCTTAAAAGAAAAAGAAAGAGAACGTGAAAAGGAAGTTCAACGAGAAAAGGAGCGCAAGGAGGAAGCTGAACGGGAGAAAGAAAAGGAGAGACAAGCTCAGCGTGAACGGGAGGCAAAAGAAAGAGAACAAAGGGAAAAGGAGAAGAAAGAAAAAGAAGAAAAGGAAAGGGAGATCCAAAGAGAGAAAGAAGCTCGAGAACGGGAAGCCAGGGAACGAGAAGCCAGAGAAGCAAGAGAAAAGGAGGCAAGAGAGAGGGAGGCAAGGGAAAGAGAAGCAAGAGAACGGGAGGCTAGAGATAGAGAAGCCCGGGAACGAGAAGCAAGAGAAGCTCGGGAACGAGAGCAACGTGAGAAAGAAAAGAGGGAGCGTGAAGAACGGGAAGCCAGAGAGAGAAAAGAAAAGGAGGAAAAAGAACTTAGAGAGCTCCAGCAGAAGGAGCGTGAACAGAGAGAAAGAGAATTGAAGGAGCAAGAGCAAAGAGAGAGGGAGCAGGAACAACGTGAAAGAGAAAAAGAGAGAGAAAGAGAGAAGATGAGGAAAGAAGAGGAAAAAAGAAGAGAGAAGGAGCGTCTATCAAAGGAAGCTGAAGAATCAAGAAAAAGAAGATCTCCTAGTCCTGCTAAGAATGTAAAGAAAAAGCCCTTGTCGACCCTATTAGAGGCTATTGATGGAGATTCCTCATCCTCATCTTCAGACACTGACTGTCCTTCCCCAAAAAAGTCAGATGATGAAGATTCATCAAGTTTATCGGACAGAAAAGCGATAAAATCTAAAAAGACCAAAAAGGCTTCCCAAGGTAGTTCTGTTGATGTCAAACTTGAATCAGATGCTTCAGAACCACCATCTCCACAAGTCAATAAAAGAAAGTTGCATGCAGCCTCAGAGGAATCACCAATCAGCCCAACTAACAAGAAGAGTAAAAAAGAAAAAGGCAAGAAGAGCAGTGATTCAGACATAACACCTTCTAAACGAAAGCCTGGTCGGCCAAGCAAAAGTGGGTCTAGTGTTGAAAAGGAGAAGAAAAAGAAAGAAAAGGAAGAGAAGAAACGTAAAAGAAAGAAAGAGAAGTCGGCCGATGAGCCCCCTGCAAAACAAGCCAGGAGAGAGCATAGTGCGAGTGAAGAGCCCGATTCTACCACGACTGAACCAGAAACAACTTTGCCAGACGCAGCAGAGACTAGTCCCACAGAATGGACCAGACTAGGAGTTGAGTTCACAGAGGAATATGTTTCACAACTGAAGGAACTACAACGCAAGATCATGACGCTAGAAAATAATGATGAATTGAAGAGGGTTGTACAAGTTATTGCTGAAACGGGACAATATGAGATTACAAAACAAACATTTGATTTTGATTTATGTGCTCTTGACACAAAAACTGTTCGTAAGCTTCAAGAGTTCTTTACAGCTACCTGACAACAGTTTTGGATTGCTACAGCATCATTTTCTGTAGCTTCTTAAATTTAGTACAATTTCCCCTCCCTTATAATGTCCTTTCAGTAGCTACAACAAGAATTTCTCATTCTTTCTTACTGTTTGTACATGTTAACTTTGTATATACATGTGTGTCTCTGTGTGTGTGTGTGGATGTGATTAATGAATTACTGTGTTCAGAATATGTTCATATATGAGTGCATCTGCTTCTCATTCTTTTGTATTGAAAGTAAATGTTAACTTTGTACATACATGTGTGTCCTACTTTGTGTGTATCAATGTGATTAGTGGTAGTACTGTGTTTAGAGTGTTTTCTTACAAAAATGCATGTATCTCCTTCATGCAAATTTATGTCGATCTCAGACTGGGTGGTAATTTACATTTTCCTCAATGTGACTAATGTTCCTGTATCTTCTATGCATAAGAGGCATCTTTGGCAGCCATGTATCGCATTTCTAAAACATCTCTTGTGAGTTCAGCTATGCTTAGTAACATTTTTATATAAGATTTCTTGATACTTGAGTCATTCCTTTTGTCTCCAGACAGAGAAACCAATGATTTTGTTGGTGAAATTCTGTAAGAGCAAGCAGGTTTTTTTGGACTGTTGAATTCCGTTATATTGATCTAAAGTTTAGGCTGATAATTGAGTGATTGTACTATCATTGCATACATTTTATGATTATATGTATAAATATTTTTGGCTCCTCCCTGGGTGTCAGTTTTCCTTCTGAAAGTAAATTCTTGTTTTAGGAGTAAAGGAGGTATTTCTAATCTCCATTACAGTTTCACCTTACATTTCTTCCTCTGTTGTCCTTTAAAAGTTAACTCATGAAATGCTGGTGCTACTCTTATTTTTTCTCAATTCGATCTTTTGACAAGCTGAACTCAAAATGATTCATCCAAACACAGGTTTCCCAAAAATACCTATTGCCTCAATACTTCAGTTTTGATTTATATTTCACGTTTATTTTTAATTGCTGTAACATGTTCTTTCCTGTATTGTCCTCTATCTTATACAAACCTGAAAGATGCCACCAAATTTGTATGTGTTTGTTATTAGCCAACATCAGAGAAGCAACTAGTAGTTATTGCTGTGTTATCCCTGATTATTTAATGTTTTTTCATAATGTAATTTTATATGTTGCTTGGCAATGTATTCTTTGCTTCCCTGGTAGTGGAAATCTTTTATAGCACATTGTATATTTTTTGATCTCATAATGTGTGAAGCATTATGTTTAAGTAGTTTCTTAAAACAGGTGATACATTCTGTCAGTTGTTAGTTTATACTTAATGTAATGATCTCTAATATAGTATATTTATCTGTGTTATCAGGTTATCATCTTTTTATAATGTATCTTTACTTAAGCACTTTCCTCATAGGGTTAGCAAAGTTTTGTTTGTTGCATTTCTTTATTTTTATTTTGTTTTGTAGGAGAGTTGGAAAAACAGCTTGCCACTTGATCTTTTCAGAAGTCTTCCATGAATTCTGTATCCCAACTTGCTGCTGTCACTCATTACTTTCCAATCTGCTTTATCAGAGCTTAAGATTATGCGTTTGCATTTTTTTCTAATTGGGCTGTTTTTTGTTTTTGTTTTTCCTGTCATGATCATTTGGCATTTGACACAATTTTTCTCTTGACACAGTTCTTCTTGATTTTGAGTAATTTTCCTTCAGAAGCATTATTTGACAATTCATGATTTTGTCTTAAGTTTTAGTTTTTACTTGTCCCTGGGATGAAATCTTAAATTAAAAATAATATTTAGAATTTTAAGGAGGACTGCACTGTCATAATGTATTCATGAATTTCCAGTTTGTACATCACATTCACTCACTCTACATAGTCAAATCAAAATATCAGTAGCTTCCTTGGGTAGGTAGCATCTTTCTCTTGTTCTAGTCATCCATTTGCACGAGGATTTTGTATAGTCCATTGATAATGAAATATGAAGAATATATAGTGAGTTTGTTTTCTATGTTGAGTGATACCTATTGGCTATTTATTGTAGGATATGTACTTATTCGTGGAATGTAGAAAAGTTCAGATGTAAGTTCTTGACGGTTTGAGAAAATCTCAAGTTTTTCTTTATTTATTTCATGTTGTTAAGTTTTGATGAGAATACATTGTAGAAGCTAGGTGGTGGCTTGTGTTTCCCATGTTTTTCTCTTGGTGGTATCCAAGTATTTATCTGGAAGTATTGAGAAATATTGGCCTTTTGCTTGATGCTAATTTTATTAGTTTACTGGCACTCTTTATTTCTTGTCAAAAGTATTAGTATTCATAAGGAACATATATTATTTGGTCCACACATATTGAGACTTGTTTCGCTCCCCGGTTGCTCAGCTATCATTTACACTAGCAATGCTGTTGAATTCGGACAAGATCTTAATTTTTAAACAAGCTACTGATCCACAAATCACATGCATGCAACTGCCACTAAGTCTCGAGTATTTTTTTTTTTTTTTTTTTTTTTTTTTTTTTTTTTTTTTTTTTTTTTTTTTTTTTTTTTTTTTTTTTTTTTGCTGGTCTATTTTTTTGTCACATTCTAGTATGTATGTCAGTCAAGGATTTTGTTTCCCCCGACAAAGCTCGAAGTACCATTCCTGCATTGCCTTTGTTATTTTTGTTTCTTTATATGTTATAAGCACACAAATGAATGACTCTGTTCACAAACATTGTTTTTCTTGTACAGTGGGTATAAACCCATTGAGCTGTTTTGCTAATCCTGCTTATTGCGTATTCTGCTTGTCTTGATAAGGGGACCTTGTCTGGACAGAACCAAGCAAGTGATAGCCTCCCTTATAAGTTTGTTACCACAGGAAGACTCAGGCAACTAATCTGAATGAAAACAGACGATGTTCATCTGCACTAATGTAAATAAAATGTACAGTTGGTTGTGTTAAATCATATCTGGAGTCTCTTTCCAAAACTCACCCTTTTCCATGAGCATATCAGCAATATGGATCGCAATGCTTTCTTTTTGATGTCATCCTCAGTCGTAACTGAACTCTGAGATGAATATTTGTGTATTAGAGCAGCAAGGTAGCTGTTGTTCGTGAAACGAAGCAAGGCATCCAGTCATAAATCAATTACTCGCAAACATAAATCAGTTAAGAACCATACAAAATTTTATTGGTATCTTTAACATGGGGGTAATGAGCGGTCATACAAGTTGATGACAAAAGAAAAGAAAAAAAGACGTCTCACAAATATTACACTATACCTGGTAAAAAAGAGAGAAAAATAATTGTAAGCCTTCGCACGACAAACAAATTGTGCAATACCACACAAAATATATGATAAAAGGAAAGCAAGCTAATGTAATATTCACCAAAGAGGGTACGACATGCTATGCTACTGAATAGGATCAAGGAGAAAAAATCATTTAGGAACTGATTAATGTTATAAACAGGAGGATATTTGATCGATGTAAATAACAAGATAATCACGACACCTGATTTAAAACAACTGCACAAAGAAAATAAATGAATGTGTTTTGGAAAGCTGCCATGTTATTTTCACAAGTAGCAATTCTCAACTTAAATTAAGAAAAATAAAAGAACATCAATACCAAAGAATACTCTGGACATGGAGAGGATGGAGAAATACATTCGGAATGCTTTCATTTGTCTGCAAAATGTTTTGCAAAAGATATTCGCATCTGCACCCAGTCTGAAAGCTCTTGGAGATGCATTACCTGAAAAACAAGTGAAAAAAAGTGATGAAATAAGGTTCTTGAATAGATTTAAAAAATTAACGTTTAATAAGACAATCTTGCTCAATTCATGGTTAAATTTTTTTTAAGTAAGCAATAAATAAATGGAACTTACAGTGAGTGCATTCACTGCTTCTTCAACTGAGCTCAGCGTGACAAAGACTATCTTCTTCTCATCATTGGCGCAACTGAATGAACAAAACAGAAACAAATTACTTGCGAGCGTTAGAAAAAGAGAGAGCCACATCTTAAAAGAACATGAATGCGGGAAAATGAAAGACTTACATCTGATTAAATATGCTCTGCACACAAAAGCCTTTCTTTGCAAATACTTCCTTGACTTTATCATCGCTCACGGAGCTCCTGCAAGCAGTAAAAATAAGAATTACGTGAAATATTTATATTTATCACATCAATCTGAGAAAATTTTATAACTTACAAGACATTAGCAATCATAAGTCTTGAGCTAGGAGGAAAAAGTTTCTCCGGATTCCATTTTCCAGGCTTAAAACGAGACAGTCTTTGCAGTTGAGGCTTTGTGAAGTCTTTGCACGTATTCGATAGGAACTCTTGCCGAGACAGCTTCAGCTGATCAAAATTGCATGGGTAGACATGGATAGGCAACCCCATTAGTCGTACATTATTTAAGTACTTTATAGCTGGGAAAGAAATCAAAATGTCAGGAAAATGTCAATAAAAAGACAAAAGCAGTAGAAAACTAAAAAGAAGTCAAAAATTACCTTCCTCGGCTTGGGCAGAATCACTCATCTCAATGAATGCCCTTCCTTTGTCTTGTAGACTCAATTTCACTCTAAGAACATTACCATAAACTCCTAAAAGACAAACAAGCAGAAATCAAATACCACAGTTGAAATCTCATTTAGAATACAGTATTTTAATCAAAAGAGCACATACCAAATAAATTGTACAACAAATCAGGGTTTATTTTCTGAAAAGAAAAATAAACAATGGTAAAAAGCATCCTCACAGGAAATTTAAAAGAAAAGTTAAGAATGGAACAATACCAACCTCAGCATTTAGATTATTAACGCAGATGATACTGCCAGATCCACCTTTGTTAGCACCTGACTGGGCATCAATTTCCATTCCCGTCTTTGAAGGATCAAAGTGGTCCTACAAAATTCCAGGTAAAAAAAGAAGGATGATATTTAAGTAACTGAATCAGACAATAATATTTGAATAGCATTTAATAAATCACAGAACTCACCACTTTGGGATAATTCTGAGAATTAAATTGGCCAAAAGAGAAATTAGATTGATCGTCTGTCCGTCTGTCACTGTGCTGGCGCTTGGAAGTTGACTGGAAATGATTGTTCTGATCTCTTTCCCTTTCCATCATTTTTTCCTTCCTTGCATTCATAAGTTGATTAGATGACGTACTCATAACATTGTGTGACTCTTTCTCTTGACTGTACTGGCTGCTGGAAGGCTGTCTCTGAGAGCCTTGCTGGTAATTTCCTGCACAGCTGTCCTCCCTGTATTGATGGTTTTTTTGATACATTTCAGAGTTGTCAGCCGAACGCGAAGGAGGCCTCTGCTGTGCAGGTAAACTGTGAAACTTATGCATCGGTCCTGAATTTTCAGCTTTTTCTCTTGAAGCTGACTTTATACCATTTGCTTCCCTTACGATTTCTTGATCATTTTTTAGAGTATCAATATCAGAATAAATATCTGCCAGCTTATGAACCACAGAATCATTGATGATTGAGAGCCGACTGTTAACTTCATTTCGAAAGGCAGCTAATTGCTTCATAGTATCATCTCTAATAACTTTCATCTGATTAGATAAATTCTGTTCCATCTTCTTTTGCAACTGCAGCATTTGGAGACGATTTTGTTCCCTCACAATAGATAATTCAAACTCCAAAATCTTCTTAAAGTCTTGCGGTGCACTAAAAACAAAAATTACAGTAAGTGCATTAAAAAATGATCACACTAAGTTTAAGATTTGTAAAGGCCATATTGCAACATTAAAATAGAGCTCACTTTTTACTGTTTGCTAATTTATCAACAGAGTGAGCTTTGTGTGCCGATGCACACAATATGACATTCCAGCTATTTGTCTTTTCCACCATCCCCCGGCTTCATCGTTGAAAAATAATCAGTAAGGTCACCATGAGTAACACATTTTTAAGAAGAATGTCAGACATAGACATAACAGACATTGAAACTTAGGGTTTTTTTAAATGATGAATTCCTATCCAGTCATGCGAGCCAATCTAGTTGAAATACACTGAGGTAGTGCGCAAAGCTAACTCAATCCGAAGGATTAAGAACAACAAGGGGAATCAGACCATGAAACGGTGCATGAGTATGTGAAAGCGGGCTCTAAATGAATCATGATTTTCACTATAGCTCATGATCTGAAAGTATTCCCCCTAAAAGGTTCCTGTCCCCACAAAAATAGGCATTTTAAAACACTGAATGAAATAAAGGGTTATTATCTTGCATTGTAAAGTTTGCATGCGATCGCATTTGTTAGTGAATCAGTAATATGAACATATGAAGCACTGAAGGTTAGAGATGTGAACACTGATTTTAATCTGGATCTGTAAAAATTAAGCTCATGTAGTAATCTAAATCAGATGGCCAATGTACTAAACCAACAGGCAATTCAGTTACCTTACAATACATAAAATGCAATTAATACTACTTCTACGCAACTACTGTCATAATGAATCCCCCCCCCCGCCTCTATAGCAAACAATGTCAATATTACATGAAAGTACCAACAATACTGGTAATAAAACATGCTCAAATTGAGCTTGCGAGGGGACAAAGAAGCAGACCTTCCCAATGTGTCTTGACAAATACAAATTAATTTGATCTATTGGGAAATAAAGTATTCAAAAGTTTGTGTGCAATGCTCAGCAAAGCATGTCAAATTAAAAAGTCAGTATGTACTCAGTCCAATTAAGTAATGGTTATGAAGTCTTTAGCTACTGAAAAGAGTGTGGATGGTTAGGAAATAGAAATGATCTCTGAACAATACATGTGAACTTAAAATTTGCTACAGCCAGTGCAGTACTTAAAAGGAGCATGTGATTTCCAACTTTCCAAGAACTTTCAATATAAGTATAATACTTTTAAATACTTTGAATATTTACAATTCCAAGTCTGACTTAACAAGTCATAAAAAAAGTTAAATTTAAATACCCAAATAACAAAAAAACTGGCTTTATACACAAAACAAGAGAACAGTTGAAAGAGTGAAAAATGATTCTCATGCTATCTGTGCAAAGGATGAAAATTACTATGCTTAATACTTAAGCAACTCCACATGCTTTGACTAGTATTACAAGTTCACAAGTTCAAATAGCGAAGAGCATAGTCCCAAAACCTCAAACACCAATTAATTGCTCACCTAAACCAGAAACCATAGGTACCACAAAATATTTATGTACAAAAATTACACAGAAAAGCTAACATCCCGTTTGCTTTCTTTTTCTTTCAAAGTAAAAACTTACTGCAACTGATGAGCCATTTTTACCGACTCCCCCCGACTCAAAGACTTGGCAAAACTGGAAAAAATTTCTCAAATATCCCGTGAAAGTTCCAATGCTTGCTATGACGTTGAAGCTTACGTTGGCCACTGGGACCTGATGTACCAAACAAAAATACCCATAACAAAAAATGAGAAATGTGCCGATTGCCAGAGAAACTTTCTACTCTTTCAATAAGGGTAGGGAAGGGATGATACAATGAAGATCAGCAGAATCTGTACTGAAGATGGCTAAAGCTGTCGTCGTGAGCCAGGTGAAAGATGAACTGCTGAAATAAATGGGCTATGTACAGACACATCAATCAAATGTACACTGCACATGATGGGCTCACTGAAACTACCATACTAAGGAAACTCTGAAGCTGAGCAACAGGAAGTATAAATTACGGTACAAAGAAAAATTATAACTTCTATTGTGTGCACTCTAACCAAAAAAGTATTTAAAAACTGATATAACAATGACAAAATAATCAAACAGGGAAAATAAATGTGTGTAAATAGTTGTTACAACTAGATCACAATGCATGTGAATATCTAGTGCTTAAAAGAGAAAGAGTCTGACCCTTCCAGCGAATTTTTGTTTGCTGTAACATCTGACCAAACTACTGAAGACAAAGAAGTATTCTCAGTAGGATTCTCAAAGTTTGATACCCTCTCTCAAAATCTAATGCCGGTAGGCAATTATGGAGTCTCCTGATATTTTGTTTTATGTCATAATGGTAATAGTATGATAACGAGCAAG
>CABIKL010003895.1:0-10347 GCA_902196195.1 Aptinothrips rufus | reverse complement strand
TCTCTCTCTCTCTCTCTCTCTCGCTCTCTCTCGCTCTCTCTCTCCCTCTCCCTCCCTCTCTCTCTCTCTCTCTCTCTCTCTCTCTCTCTCTCTCTCTCTCTATCTCTCTCTCTCTCTCTCTCTCTCCTGACATACCACCACGTTGGGGAGCAGGTTGTCTCTGGCGCTGGCCAGCGCGCCCTGGATGTGGTTGAAGTAGACGATGGGAGCCAACAGGAAGGCGGCTCGGATCAGCTTGTTGTACTGCGGCCGCTCGGCCAGCATCACCAGCAGGGACGTGGTGCCCATGGAGTGGCCCACGTAGAACACTGACGGCTGAGAGCTCACCGCCGTCACGTAGTCCAACATGGCGGGCAGGTCGTAGTAACCATTCTCATGCCAGCTAGAACCAGAGTGCCAGACTTGCCTCAAGTCGCCCAAAACAGAGAACTTTTCAAAACACGTCCCGTTAGGACAAATTAAATTTTGAGGAAAAGACAAAATAGGAAATCAATTTAAATTAGACAAAATTAGAACAATAACACTTCCCTTCCCTTGCAAAAAAATCTTTCTCTGATTTTTTGGAGCTGCGATATGTTCCCCGTTCTGAAAATTCCCACAACTTCGCAATACCGGCCAGAACATAGTGCAAAGCAGCGTCACTATCAACTACAAAAAATACCAATGGTGCCGCTCTTAAAACACCTCGAAATTATCGTTTAGCATTGAAAAGTTCTTCGAGCGAGGTATGCATCAAATCGGAATCCTGAATATAACCTCACACCTCACGCAACAGGAAAATGAAAAGAACGGAGCGGTACTCTTTATATACGTGACAGGCACTCGATCCTTGCAGCGCGATTTCCGAACAAATGATCAGAGGCAGCCATTTACGAAGGAAAATCTCCGCGCGACAGTTGCGTCTTCTTGAGCGGGGGGGGGGGGGGGGGGGGGGGGGCAAAGACCTCTCAAGGAGATCGGGACACTGGAATGGCAACTTCAACGTATTCGTTCGCGGATCATGATAAAACCGACAACCGAGGCCTCAGTCATTTCTTTCATTCACTAAAACCAAATATAAGAGTACAAAGGTCTACCCTGGCCTCAGCTTACCTAAAGTCCCAGAACTTCTTGTTCCTAGGTGAGAGATACGCATGTTTCCGACTGTACGTTGAGCCACGGTAGTTGCCCATCCAGACGTCAAATCCCAAATCCGCCAGGAGAAAAGCTGGCAACAGTAATGTCATACATTTTATGGTTTTAGAATCAAATAATTTTAGCGCTTACTTAAAACAACTAAGTGATTTAAAAAATTAGTCGAAAATGCGAGAAGGTCGTACCCAGGTCTTTGTCCGGGCCCCGCAGTACCCACTGGTCGCCGGACAAAAACAAGCCGTGCATCATGAACACCACGGGTCTGTCTTTGTCCCCGGGGCCATCACGACCCCAAGGGATCCGGAACATGGTCACCAAGTACCCGTCCTCAGTTTGCACTTTGTGGGTCTCGGCGGGGTAGCCGAAATGCAGTATCAGCTGCGGCTGCACACAGAGACAATCAAATGGAGGCAACCTCATCCAGAAATCAACCATTTTTTGTTGTTGTTGGGACGTCATTTTAAAGCTAATTCGGGGCCGTTCACAAATTACAAAATACGCAACGCGATTCTGACGGCTTTTCCACCCCTTCTCCGTTATCGATATGCGCAAAGTCAGCTTCCTCTGATTTTGACCATTTTCCGATGATGGAGACGATCAAAAGAATCGTGCTTCGGAGGACCATCCAGAGATGATCAGCATGTTTCAAAACGAATTTTTGATATGATCCCTCACCGTGCACTTTTTAGACCCTAAAATGGCCTTTAGCGTGGTGGCCATCGTAGCATGTTCCATCGTTCAAAACGGGCATAAAATTTTGTTTTCAGGTAAAACCTCATAACGCGTTTTAATTCCCTTATTTTAGTTGAATTTTTTTCATGGAGTCAATTTATAAAAAAATAACTTTTTCTATTCTGTACCAACTATATAATTCTATGAAAAATGAAAATAACGTTCAAGATTTAAATGTTTTTGGTGAATCGTGAACCTGAACCTAAGCAGTTTTAGTTTTGAATCACAAAAAAAAGTCTATCTCCCGCTCAGCTAAATCTATCAAACAAAGGGTGACTGCTGCGCGACCCCTAAAAAAGAATATTTTTCGTCGAAAACAATTGGCGAACATCCTTACCCCCTAAGATACCCCATCAGTCATAGCCATCCGAAATTTAAAACAAAAGCGTTTTACGCGGACACCCTCTGGCGGTCACTGGCCACCGCTGCTGGTCCTGGCCGTGACTGAGCCCAGCTGACCGCACCTGGCTGCGCTGGGTGGCTATTAGCGAGCGAGCAGAGGGGGAGCCGGTTGGTACCCTTGACCATGGCTGTCCCCAGCGTTCCGCTCCGGAGTCTGCCTGGATAGCAGCTCCGGGCCCCGCCCCACGCACCGCGCGACAGGCACTATCCACGCTGTTTTGCCAAATCGCAGAAAATTTAACACTAGAAAATCAGAAAACAGATTATTTTTGCAAAGGTTTTCTTAATTTTCAATTTTTATTTTGTCAATCCTTGTCCGGAAGGAATTTCTTTTAAAAACGTGAGAAATTTTCGGGACGTTTGAGCGAAAATGACCTGGCAGCAACACGCATGCAGCCCGAAGTGTTCAGCATTTAAAGATTCCAGCTCATTAATTCATTGTTTTTTTTTTTAGCGCTAATGGCGTTTTTGCGACGGGAATCTTTAATCAGGATTCTAAGTTATTCCCAGGCAGCCAGCATGTTGCCAGGGAGATTGATTTGAGTCAGAACTCAGAATACCGCCGAATCATAACTCGTTTTGGACAAAGACAACGCGTTTATGTAAATATGGCTTGATCTAATCACCACGAATTTGGATCGTGTTGGTTCGTGACGTCAAACCCACCACCGCGAACCTGAGGCGGTGACTGACGTCAAACGTATGTTTTGGACTGCTGTACACATATGATTTTAACAAAGCAACTTTTGTTTATATATTGGCTTCTCCCCACTCTTGCCTAGTTTCCTGTCTTGCTGTCCCTTAGCAAACAACTTTTTCTCCGAAAATTTAAGAAAGGTTTCTGAAATAAAAATCGCAAAAACAAGCGATTTCTCAAATTTTTCAGGGAAAAAATTAGAAGCTTGAAATAAACATTTACACTCTTATTTCCTTACGAACTAATTTGTTCATAGTATGAACAGATTTGGTCATACTATGAACAAAATCCAACTGTCAGCTACGAACATGTCAAATGGTTCGTATTATGACCAAATTTGTTCATATTATGGTCAATTTCGTTCATAATGCGAACAGGTTTGTTCGTACGTTATGACAGTTGGGGGGTTGATAGTCAGAAATTAAGAGTGTATCTTCTCTTTATGTTTTTGGAAAAACTTTTAAGCTGGTTTTCTGTAATTTTCCCGGAATTCCAATTTGAGTAAACGATGGCGCATGCTTCCTCGCGCCTGAAGTCATAAGTGTACTCCGTGCCGCCACCAACACCTACACCAACACCAACACCAACACCAACACCTTCATTCAATCACTTACCCCCGAGAGACGAGTTTCTATGGGCTCCCGCTGCCTGCTGGCAGATCTCCTGGAGCCGAGGGTGTGGGTGTGCCCCAGGACCAGAGTGTGCCGGGAGGTGGCCCTGGACCAGCCCGCCCCCAGGGCCGAGCCCACCGCGATCAGCAGGCACGACAACACACACCTCCAGCCGCCGCGCATCTTATCGTTCCTGTATGCTGTCCTCAGTCCAGTCGGTGCCGGCCTGTCTTCACTGTTAAATCGTTACAAAATTTTGCTTTGTATTACACATGCTCAAAACCGTACGTAAATTACCAAGAATTTTGTTCGTATTACGAACGTTTTACTTCAGACTACAAACGAGGTGCTTCATATTACAAACTAAAGTGGTTTGTAACGCTACAAAGGATTTAAGTTTGTAATATGAAGCAAATCGTTCGCAACTTACGTAGGATTTTAATATGTAATACAAACTAATGTCTTCGCAACGATTTAATAGTGTTGACCCGGCCAGTACATTTCGTCCGCTCGAGCGTGGCACCGTCAACTAAAGAACAAGCGACTAGCTCGCGTCAGTCAACCAGTCCTGGCAGCGTCTGCTGTAGTCCAACCAGCTTTAGCAGCAGTATTTTCGTCTTCGGGTTTGATCCCGAAGCGTCCGCACCTCTCGTCCCTCCACCCCGCCTACCCCGTTCAGGTCCGTTCGGGCACGTTCGGGCGCATTCGGGGAAAGCCGAAGGCGAAAGTCTGGTTGGACTATATCACTACACTCCCGTGCCCCGCCCCACCCCTCAGAGATAAGCAACGGGCGGGTCGAGCTCTGTCTCTCTCGCTCGCCGTACTGGTGGCGTCGCTCCGTCTCGCTCACTTCATCCAGCTCGACCCGGCCATCCTCTTCCATGTGACCAGCGTGTGTGTGCCAGAGGGTACACTTACCTCACTTCCGAAACGAGTGTACGTTGACTGGGGCGCTGAAAAGAAGTGACTGGAAACTGGAGGCAATTTCTTGAAAATCGATAAAAATAGGTTTAAAATATGTTTTTTTTTTTTTTGAGGTTGTATGATTTTTTCCAAAATAATCAGACAACTTAAATGACTAGAACAGTGACTGAAATGACTGAAAAAGAGACTGGACGAAGAGGCATACACCGAGTGCAGGATGGGATGTATACCTCTCTACGTTGCTCTGGGCCAGATCAGGGTCAGGTTCGCAAATTCTCGCAATTGATCAACCAGAAAGAAAAAATGTTTATTGACGAGTAACTCGAATAATTATCATGGAATTGAAGACGGGGAGAGGACGCAGCCTCAGTCGTCTCGTAACACTCACAAGAAACAAAAAAAAAAGTACACATGAAAGTCATTATTGCTGTCCACGACGATAGCATTCCGGTCTGAACATATTTCGAACTGACACTTAAACATATAGCACATAAAATGTGAATGTGGATAGAGTAATGGCCCTGTTTTGGGCCACTGGCCCTTCTTCGAGCCATCCCTTTTACACTGGTTGCAGGCAACTCTCGGTTCCAAACGACGCTGGAATTTAAAAGTTCACATTGTCAACTGTTTCATTGTTTTGCCGCCTAGGACCTGAAGAAGCCTACAAGTGATTTAAAGGGGGTGGCCTGAATTAGGGCTGGTGGCCCGATATAGGGACATTACTCTACATTGGAATGTTCCTCTCACGGGCCGATTTAATTTGGAGACCTAGCAGCGCCGGAAGAGCGACTTAGAGTAGGCGTCTCGCTGCTTCGCGTCACTGAGGAGACGATCCTAGAGGAGGGAGACAGAGGGGTGCTTTACCACCCCTAGTCTACAAACTTCCGGCGCTACTGTGCAACGTTACGCAAAAGATCGAACAGAAAAGGAATTGTTTTATTTTTCGTTGAAACTAACTCGTCGTTAGTTCAGATTCTAACGATAATAATCCATTCTTCACAATGCAATTGATGATGAAGAGATCAATTCGCCGCAGGGAAAGTAGTAATCTAGGCCATGCACGGAATAGACATCTCTCATGACAAACATGAAATGTACATGGCAAACCGAGAAAGACTGTGGGCTTTAACGAGGAACGCTACTTCTTGCCAAGTTTACGTAAGCCCAAAACACGTCGAGGTCGATATAAGAGAAAAACTCAAAGCTGCGAAGTAGAGTGGCAATAGTTGGCAGAAAATTTTGCGCAACCACACCACATCGTGTTTAGCATACTGATTTTTTTCGAGACTTCTCAATTCAATTGGCATCGAACACCGGTTCTTAGTCAAGAGCGGCAATAACAGATACCAATTCTCAGTTTCCGAGAGCTACTCAGTGAACGGCACTGGTACAACCAGAATGCAACTCGCCACTAAAACTCCCGCACATCTTTGGATTGAGAGGTCTCATATTCACACTGATCATATCCAATAAATAAATGATGAGATTTCATCTAATTATAATTAAGTTTTAAATACTACATTTATCTTTTTAACGAATCCTTTAATGATTTCGGAGACCACCATTCGTAGCCAAAAGCACCTTTGAAAGAGACATTAGGTGACTTTATTTCCCTTCATCGGCTCGAAATCTAAAACCTGAGAGCCTAAAAGTCCACAGAAACACTTTAGTTCGTAGTGTCGCCAGAGAGGGGCCAGTCAGTCATGAAACCATGTCTAATTTTCGTATTTTAGTTAGAAATATTGACATTTTACATCGCTTTCGAAAGAAATTGAAGATTACCAGAGCTGTAATGCAATTGTCATAAACAGGTTACAAACATCAAAATTTCAGTTCAATGGTTGATTTTATTCCCTGCAATCCCATGTAATCAATGTAGCAATTACGTAATCCTGTATACACATTTTAATCGAGTGACTGACCCCCCGGTTGAGAAGCTCATCGCCATACGAGCTCGTTTGTTTGCCTCCCTCCACGAAGGCTACAGTAGGACAGGAGATATTAACTTTGCTACCACGACTAACATTCAAACAACAGAATAACTGCATTTACGTCGTTCAGACGTCATGACTTAGTATTAGCATTATCTTACGGCTCAATCAGCACATCAACGTCCAGCAGACAAGCACCACCACCACCACCTCTCACACACCATCCACACCACCACACATTCTGAGGATCATGCATACTTGTTACTTGCCCCCAAAACAGGCCCACTACGCCTCACTTATCTAGCGGCCGCGAAGAACTAAGTGTCTAATGGGTGCAAGTAGTGCATAAAACAGTGCATTTTGTGCGAGTTGTGCATAGCTCAAGAACTAGAGCAAATCGTGCAAAAATTGTGCATGAAAAGAAAAAGGTGTCGTGTGCAAGTGCCTAGGCGTGCAATGAAATCTCCATACAGCGTGCAATTTTCGAGTGGGTTGTGCAAGCTATGTGCAAAGTGCAAATAAGTGCAGGCTAAAATCAGATGTGCGGTGAGCGTGCAGGTGCGAATACAAGAGCATTAAAGGCAGGCAGCTAGCCGGTACACACCACGGAACACATGTCAAGATATGGGAGAGTCTGTCCTAAGCATGACACAGTCAAGGCTAAGGAACTAACATTTATCTAAATAGCGCAAAACAATAAAACTTAAAGCTTCACTTAACTGAATTGTGATGCTAATACTTGTACCCTGCTTTCCAGGACACAACAACATAAATACTGCGGGGTCAAGTAAGGTCTTTGCCAGCTTCAAGAACACCTCAAACGACATGAGAGTAGGCTTAATGACGACTCAAATGAGCTCTACAGGGATGTTCATGAAATGGGCGCAGTTGGGTTCTGAATGGGGGCAAGTTCTGCCATGCTCCTTTCGACATTCACTCAAAATTCATGCATCTTGCGCGCTTCACATCCATCTAAAACCTCGACATCTATATCTTCAACTATCCTCCGTGCAACAAAGGCCGATAACAACAGAATATGCCGGGGCATTTCGGAGTTATTTCTCCGTGTTCATTCTTCCCTTTATGAGCTAGGGCCTAACATTAATTATTGTCGACACAGCCTTGGAGACGTGAGTCTCCTTTAAAAATTGCATCAAACATAATGCCCTATTCTACAATAAACAATTTTCTGCTGTTCCCTCACTCAGCAGTAAGGGAACTAAGCCAGGTTCCTGAAAGCAATCGAACACATTCATAAAATAATATATGTAGCCATATCAAACTACCTAGTAAGTCGGTGGGTCATACAGAAAGGTATTGCATGCAAAGTCATTAGAGACGGAGACACCACGTTTCTGGCTGGTTTACTTCTTGACGTCGAGATATCAAAAACGTTCCGAAAATTGACTTGTAGCTTTACGGTTTCATTGGAAGTGACAGAAGAGGAATACCATCTTACAAGTACGACAGATAATTCTTCTGGTCAACACTCATGCTTTGCAATCACCTACCGCATCGCCGGCTACAACGCAGCATCACACTAACACACAACAATTGACATATGCCATAGAAGAACATAACAATAATTGTAAATCAGATACGCTCCTGGCGCTCATTTTTTAAACTTTACAATAATAAATAATAATGATAATAATAATTAATCGACGTTCATGCCGTTGTTAAAATTTCAAGTTTCGATAAAATTTTATAAGTATTTTTGCCTATTCAAATATTTAACTTTTACATCTTATGACTATCATATGTGGCATTTATAACAATATTGTATGACTTTTATAATGACTAAATACTCAGATATTAATTAAGACTATCCTGAGAGCTGTTCGGGAGGTGTTAAGACTTGCCTCTCGATATGACAGAGGTAATATGGTATCGTTCTTAAAGAAAGGGAAATACAAAGAAACTTATTGTATCCACACCAATTTATACCAGGTAGTCTCCGATACGAACTCGCCGAACTAGTACAGAACGAAAATGTTCGTATTGGTTTTTTCAAACCAAAGTCAATGGGGTCTTCTTCGCTGTGCAGAACAACTCTTATGACAAAAAATAACATCGCGCGAACTCCACTTCAAAATAACTTTAAAAAACTAAGTTCATGTAATATTTCATAATGTGATTTTTACAAAATAAGACGTTTTGCTTCAAATGATGTAGATTAAGACTAAACAATAACTACTGATATTGTTAGCTTCCAATATAATGATGAAGAAAAAATAAATTTCTATTCAACTCCAGCATATTGAATAATAGATCATCTGAGACATCATGCTACTTCAATGCTAAATACAGTATCAAGGACGATTTCCACTTGATATCTGGGCAAGATACTACTATTCAATACGCTGTATTGAACGTAGAAAAGGCGTCTGTGCGTTCGAGGCTGGATCGCTTCGACAGTCCCTCACTTTATCTTGCTCCACTTCGCTCTAGCAACAGCAACTCCGTTCCGTCTTCAAACCTGTCAACGAAGAGCACAAACAGACTCCCACCGGGGTAAAGAGTGGCACAACACGAAAGCACCCCAACACCACATTGCAAAACGAAATCAAACATCCAACCTCAAATTCGCTCTACGTTATCTGCCTACTAACAATTCAAAAATAATTTCAAAGCGGAGTCATCTTGATTTGAAGATTTAAAAAAAAGTTCAATTCAGACATTGGTGAGGGTGGACTTCAGTACGCCCGGTCCGTCGCCTCGGGTTGCACGGCCTGCGGCGCGGACACCACGTGGTTGGTGTACGAGTACGGAGCCTGGCCGGGTGCGGGGGCGGACTCCCACGCCTCGTTCAACGAGTTGAAGTTGAAAGGGTTCGTCGAAGGAGGCGCGCCCTAAGAGCATAGACAAAGGTTACACAGAGAAACCAAAACCCAGAATCTGGGGCAACCAAACCCAGAAACAAAGGGTTAAAAAGATAATTTTTGAGTTGATTTTGAGACCTGTTGCAAAATGATCAGGAAGCTTCGAAACGCGTTTTAGAATAGGTCTCAAAATAACCTCCAGAAATATTTTTTTTACCCTTGGTTTCTGGGTTGAGTTGCCCCAGATTCTGGGTTTTGGTTTTTCTGTGTGTGTCTCAAAGGCCAACTAGGCGGCATGTTTGTCTCGACGGTCTCTTTCCACGTGAAAGTTTGATTTTGTCAACTCACCTGCGTTACAGCACCGTACGCAAATGGATTGGTTGTCTGGGCTAAAGGCTGCGACGAATCCGAGGCGTTGGGCTGGTTCACAGCTTGCTGTGGAAATTTAAATCAACGGCATTAGTGATAGTACCTAAATCAATACTACTTCCCACTTGATTCGATATCAACAAAGTCGTCGATATCTGGTGTCGAATCGACGGCGATATGTTCTCCAAAAACGACGAATGAGCATCGATTCGATATCGAAACAACTATTTTAGATGCCAATTTATGAAAATAAAAAATAAAAAAATAGAGCTATTATCGACATTTAAAAAATATCGACAAAAACGACATCGAATGTAAAAATCATTTCTGACTGGGTATAATAAGATAGTCTTCCACTTCGAGGCGCCTGAAGAGAAGCTGCGCCGAGGTTCATTTCATTTTCCCGCCATCCATCTGAAGTTTCATTTATCACTAACAAGGAAATTCAGCTTGGGAGGCCATTTGCATACCACCCCTCATGAAGAGCCGGAAATTGAATCGAAGAATTACGGTGCGACCTCCCTCCCTGCCTCCCCACCTGGCCTGGCCCAGCAGGGCCGGCCGTGGCCCGGGGTGGCGGGGGCGCGGCGCGCCGTGCTCCACCATTGCTGCACCGTGATTGCTCGGCGCGCGCGCTCGGCCCCGCCCCAGCCCGCCGCTTCTCGCCCCGCCCCGCCCCGCCCCGCCCCGCCCCGCCCCGCCCCGCCCCGCCCGCCCCAACTCCA